>JAVKPL010011110.1:0-114614 GCA_032173675.1 Gastrolobium villosum | reverse complement strand
TAATGGAATCTATGCCTGCTGCATATATGGAAGATTTGTCATTGCTAATTGTGAGCCCAGAAATAGCATAAAAACTTTGAAGTTTTTCAAAAATGGCAGCAATAATGTCATCTGCAAAGGCAAGATGAGTCATTTGTACAGCTGCACAAGATGGGTGAAAATTGAATACAACATTGTCTTGTAAGCTCTTGAGGTCCCTGGATAAATACTCCAAACAAAGGACAAAGAGGTAGGGCGAGAGTGGATCCCCTTGCCTTAGCCCTCGGTGGCCTTTAAAATGACCATGTATGGAGCCTTTAACCACCACACTAAAGGATGTGGTTGTAACAAATTCCATAATCCACTTGCAGAACTGAGTGGGGAACCCACTGCATTAAGCATCCATTGTAGAAAGTCCCAAGAAACTGAGTCATAAGCTTTGTGCAAATCAATTTTAAGCAAGCACCTAGGAGATATTCTCTTGCGAGCATATTTACGAAGGAGCTCCTGAACAAGGAAGATATTATCAATCATGTTCCTTTTCTTGATAAAAGCAGACTGAGCTTCATTAACAATATCTTCAAGAACAGGGGAAATTCTGTTGGCAAGAAGCTTAGCAATAATTTTATACAGAACATTACAGCAGGCAATAGGACGGTATTGACTCACTTGGGCAGCACTATCATATTTGGGAATGAGGGCCAAAAGTGCATGATTTACTTGCTTTAGCAGCTTTCCTGTTAGAAAGAATTCATTTATAGCTTCATATATATCATCCCCTATAATATTCTAAGCATTTTTGAAGAAAAGAACATTGAATCCATCTGGACCAGGGGATTTGTTGCTATCCATTTGAGCAATAATATTCCAAGCATCTTGTTTGGAAACTGGACCCAGCAGAGATTCAAAGAATGAAGGATTCACTCTAGGACCAGCATCACAAATGGACATGACAGGTGGTTCTGATTGTGCATGAGTGCCTAGAATATTCCTGAAGTGATCAACAAATTCATTGCCAATCTCAGTCTGGGAAGTGGAAAATTGGCCATTAGCTTTCTAAATAGCAGCAATGAATCTTCTATTTCTATTCTCTTGATCAAAGAGTGAAAAAAGCTAGAGCACCTGTCAGCTTGCACAAGGTATTTGTTTTTGACAAGTTGGGCTAGTGTTCTTGTTTCTGCTTTCCCCTTGAAGCTGAAGGATTGAGCTGATTCATTTTTTCCTCTTTTAGAAACTTTTTTAATTAAGATAAAATTATTTTAAAATAGTTTTGAATTTATTTTAATTAAAAACGTTATTAATTTCCTTTTGTAAAAAAATGGTGAAGCGTTTATATCAGTTCACATTTTCAATGCAATTAAATCCCACTACATTCTCCTTGGAAAATGTTTGGCACATGCATCTATATATATTGTTAAACATTTTAAAATTGTAAAATATGAAACAAATAAAAAAAATGTTTTAAAACATTCATGTAAGATTTTAATGATGATTTCTAAATTTGAATTAAGAGGCTTTTTTCAAATTTCAAATTCAAACTAATCATGATTTCTACATTGGAAAGATCAGCTCTTTTAAAACAAGTTATGATTTCGATTTAAAATTTTAAAATATGATTTCAATTTCGTTTTTGAAATTTCATTTTTTACATATTTCAAAAAAATGTGGTAAAAGTAAAAGAAAATATAAACACAAATTTTATAAATTTGCACTGTGTTATTACAACGCTTGCATCATTTTTTTTATTTTGGTATAGGCATCATTATATATATATATATATATATATATATATATATATATATATATATATATATATGAGATAAGATCAACTTACATCATTGTAATCACGTATCTCTGGCGGAAAAAATAGTATTTTTTTATCACTGGAAATCATCTATAATCAAAGTAAATCAGATAGAACCAAAAAGTAAAGATATAGTAACAAAAGATTTCTTGGATTAAATCTTGGATGACAGAGTTAACCCAAAAAGGAAAAAAAAATTGGGTTTGTCCAAAAATTAATTTGTACAATCATTGAATACTAATACAAAGAAAATTGAATTTTATAAATAGCGAAGAGAAGACAATAACAAGTCTAAGTGGCATGGACCAAAAATCCTGATACTTTAATACAATTTAACTAAGAAGACAATAACAAGTCTAAGTGGTATGGACAAACCCCATGCTCACCAAATAAGGCAACAATGCCCAATAACAGTCTCAACATAATCATAACAGAAAACATAAACAGCAGTCAAATAACCAGCATCCAACGTGTCAGCATATCATAATAATATCAACTCAGCTCTGGCCTCCTGTCACCTGAGCCCTCCACATTACCTGATCCTGAAATAAGCGTCCTCAAACGTGGGGTGAGATCTCTAAACAAGAAATCTCAGTAAGACAAGGGGTCCTCAAGGATCTTCCACCCCAAGCTCACTTACATGTGCAATATAAGTTCAAAAATAGTATTTACAATATTAGTTCCAAAACTATGCAGTGCAACAGATATTCATGCCATGTGTGTTTATAAAATCTACTAGCCAGAGAAATGCAGGAATACGTCTATACCCACATAAGTATAAGGAACACCGCTACAGCCTCACCGTCTTGTATGTGCTACATACTCAGGCTTACCGTATAGGTGGACATCACATGCATATCATAAAAGCACATTGCATATAATAGCTCAACAGTATTTCCAAAACATCAAAGCATGTAACACAGCATGCATAAACCACATCCCCATGGGAGATGGTGGAACCATAACATGGCTAAAACAAGGACACGAAAGCTTACCTTGCAAGCTAGCTATCCAAGCCAAGAGTCCAACCACTCTGAAGTCCAAACACAGCAATATCACAATCTGTTATGGACCAATAATATACCATTAATTATGCATCACAATTATGCAACTTAAAGACTACGCCTTTCCTTTACGTTTTACGTCTTAAGGCTTCCAACAAAGCCATAAGCCCTTAATCATGTGATTCTGACTTAGTTTATGAATTACAGAAGTTCAACTTCCTTAATCTATGGTCCACAAACCCCCAATAGCCTACTGTTCACACAGCACAGCTACTGTTCTGTGAAATCCCAGAATATCCGGATATTACAAGGGACATATCCGGATATGCAATATCCGGATATCACACTGGCCATATCCGGATATACCATATCCGGATATCCAGATCCCACATCCGGATATCAATATCCGGATACCATAACCGGATATGGATATCGGGATATCTGTTCGACAAATATCCGGATATCTCACGACAGAATGCAGTTTCTGCATTTCTTGAATATCCACTCCAAAGATCCCACTTTTAACCGATTATAGTCACTTAAACATGCATTTCTAGGTGTGTTTAACCTACCCCACCCTTAAGTTATCAACTTAGTTAAATACATGCATCAAGGTTCCATTTTTAAGCATTTAAACTTATGATCATGGTTGGTATAACTTACCAAAGCTCAAAAACAGAATGGACAGTGCTCATGGAGCTCTCCAACAACTCTTCAAATTCTGACTATGAAGGGCACACGAAATAAGCTACAAGATAGCTCATTTACTCAGCAAGAAGACATCTTTGAGTGTTAAAATGCCAACTAAATGGCCACCCTTCCAAGAACAGATGGAGCAGCCCTCTCACACACTCTCAATGCAGCTGGACACTGCCAAAAGACACTCTTTACACTCCCACAAGGATGCTCACAAGTGTTTATGAAGGGAAGGAAGAAGGAACCAAGCCAAAAGATGAAGACTTGGTCCTCAAATGGTAAGGAAAGACAATGAAATAGTATTCAATAGCAAACCAGCTCTCTTTCACGTAGGATTTGTGGCTGCCTAGGGTTTTGTGCCCTTAGTAGTAATATATATAGGTAATTGGTCACCTAAAGCGCAGTATTAGGCTTAATAGCAACGCAAAAGATCTTGATCCCAAACTTTGGAATCTAGACCTACATATTTTTCTAAGATTTGTCATATTTTTATTTTATTTTTCGGAGCACCTTTCCGGTACGCGCTTTTCCATAGCCAGTATCAGTTCTGGCATCAGATTTCATCATTTTGACTTGAAACTCGTTTTATAAGTCCTACATAATATTCTAGTAATTATCATGCACTCTTTGTAATTTTCCGGGATACTTTTCTGGTACGCATTTATACCGGGTAGCAGAACCGGTATCTGCACTTTTCTTCCGAAAGGCGACTTTCAGCATTTTTACCTACTTACTATAATTATTTAAGCCAAATAATAATTATAAAGTTCAATTATGGAATCATTTCCTAATTATCATAATTAATTCATTAATTACCTTAATTAACGGTGCGGGTTCTTACATTCACCCCAACTTTTTATGGATTTTGTCCTCAAAATCAGAAACATACCTGTCTCGAAAGTCGGGATACTGCCGGAGAAGCTCATCCTCCCGCTCCCATGTGCACTCCTCGGGACTACGCCCAGTCCACTGCACCTTGACCATCGGAATAATCTTGCTTCTAAGCTGTTTCTCGCCTCGATCGAGAATCTTGAGTGGTCCGACGGGAGTCTTTAGGTTCTCCTGAACCTCCACATCATCCGGCTGCACCACGTGCGAAGGATCTGCTATGTACCTCCGAAGCTGAGACACGTGAAACACGTCGTGGATGTTGGCTAGGTTCTGAGGTAAGGCAAGTCGATAGGCAACAGGTCCTACTCTACCAACGATCTGGTAGGGCCCGATGAACCGCGGGCTCAACTTCCTCACTCCGAGTGCCCGTCCAACACCGGTGACAGGTGAAAGTCTCACAAACACGTGCTCACCCTCACTGAACTCCAGTGGACGATGCTTGACATCATAGTAGCTTTTCTGGCGATTCTGCGCCTGCTTCAACTTCTCCCTGATCATCTGGATCTGCTGGGTAGTATCTTGGACAAAGTCCAAGCCAAATAGCTTTTTGTCTCCAACCTCGGACCAGCAAGTAGGAGTCCGACACCTCCTACCATACAGCGCCTCGTAGGGTGCCATGCCCAGACTAGCATGAAAACTGTTGTTGTACGAAAATTCTACCAATGGAAGGTACCTATCCCATGCAGAACCCTGCTCCAACGTACAAGCTCTCAACATGTCCTCCAATGTCTGGATGGTCCGCTCAGTCTGTCCGTCAGTCTGAGGGTGATAGGCGGTACTCAATCTCAACTGTGTACCAAAAGCCTCCTGCAGCGCCTCCCAGAATCGAGATGTGAACTTCGAGTCCCTATCACTGATGATACTCTCGGGCACCCCGTGAAGCCTCACAATCTCGCGAACATATAGCTTCGCCAACTGCTCTGTAGTGAAGCTCACCTTCACTGGAAGAAAATGGGCAGACTTGGTCAATCTGTCCACAATGACCCAGATAGAGTCACAACCAGCCTAAGTTTTAGGCAATCCCACCACGAAGTCCATGGAAATACTCTCCCACTTCCACTGTGGAATCTCAAGAGGTTGAAGTTTGCCAGACGGTTTCTGGTGCTCAATCTTCTCCTTCTGACATATAAGACACTTGGACACGTAGACCGCTATGTCCTTCTTCATGCCCGGCCACCAAAAATTCCTCTTTAAGTCCTGATACATTTTTGTCGCACCAGGGTGGATAGTAAACTGGCCCTTATGAGCCTCTGCCATAACCTCCTCAGTCAATGGCCCTCGAGGGATTACAACCCTCTTCTGAAACAACAACAAACCATCCTCATTCCAAGACACACCGTCCTGGTTCTTCACATAATCAAGGCACTCTCTTTGCACTTGCGCCTCTTTAATCTTTTCCATCAGCTCATTAGTCACTTCTGTTGTTTCCATCTCAAGCAGTGCGCCCCCAAACAAGGAATTCACTCTCAAGTCTCTAAACTTTTCAATCACCTCGTAGTCGCTCATCATCAAGCTGGATAAGCTCACGGATTTCCGACTCAAAGCATCGGCTACCACATTGGCCTTGCCAGGATGATACCTCAGCTCAAAATCGTAGTCCTTCAAGAACTCCATCCATCTCCTCTGTCTCATGTTCAACTCCTTCTGGTCAAACAGATATTTCAGACTCTTGTGGTCACTGAATACTGCAAACTTCATGCCATACAGGTAATGCCTCCAAATCTTGAAAGCAAAAACAATAGCTGCCAACTCCAAGTCGTGAGTCGGGTAGTTCTAATGAGGTTTCAACTGTCTTGAAGCATAAGCAACAGCTTTCCCTTTCTGCATCAACACACAGCCTAGCCCCTTGCTAGAGGCATCACAATAAAGCTTAAACTGCTCCGCAGGATCAGGAAGGACTAACACAGGAGCAGTAGTCAGTCTCTCCTTCAACTCCTGGAAGCACTCCTCGCACTCATGTGTCCACACGAATGGAGTCTCCTTTCGGGTAAGGCGAGTCATCGATAGCACCATTTTTGAGAATCCCTCTATGAACCTCCTGTAGTACCCAGCCAAACCCAAGAAGCTTCTCACTTCTGTAACCGTCTTGGGCCTCTCCCAATCCATCACGGCCTCAATCTTGTTAGGATCAACTGCAACTCCATCAGCGGAAATCACATGACCCAGAAATTCCACCGCCTTGAGCCAAAACTCACATTTTGACGGCTTAGCATATAGCTTTTTCTCTTTCAACACTTGCAAAACAATCTTCAAATTCTCAGCATGCTCCTACTCTGTCTTGGAGTAAATCAAGATGTCGTCAATGAAGACGATCACAAACTGATCCAGGTACGGCTGGAAGATCCTGTTCATGTAGTCCATGAACACTGCGGGTGCATTGGTGAGTCCAAACGGGATCACCAAGTACTCATAATGCCCGTACCTTGAGCGAAACGCGGCTTCAACCGTATCTGATGGTAACCGGACCGGAGATCAATCTTGGAATATACGCAAGCACCCCTGAGCTGATCCAGCAAATCATCAATGCGTGGAAGAGGGTACTTGTTCTTGATTGTCACCATAGGAATGCCAGTGAGATCCTCCTGTGTCCCACTCACCAAACCTCCCAACATGACATAGCCAAATGCCCCTGCTCTCAAGGCCCTCCTCGCCTGCAGGACTGAAATGAACGGTGAGGAACTGACTGTGGACCCACCCGGAGACATCACCACTCTCTTGGCACAACAATCAATCAATGCACAGTTTCTGGACAGGCAATCCATGCCCAGAATAATCTCTAAGTTGGCCATCGGCAATCCTATCAGATCTACCGATAAGTCACGGCCATCCCACTGAAACGCTACATCGCGATGGACAGTAGAGGTCAAACATTTTTCTCCGGTGGCGGTGGTCACCCGCATCAGTGGAGAAAGCACATCACTGGGCAACTCAAGCCCCACAGCAATAGGGGTAGCAACAAATGAATGCGTTGCCCCGGAATCAAACAATACATCAACAGCTGAACCACCAATGGTAACAGTACCTCTGACCAGGTTCGGAGCTCTGTCCGACTGCTGACGATCAAGTGTGTACACACGCCCCGTAGTAGGTGGCACGACTGGTGCCTGTAACGCCCTCCCTTGTATGCATCCAAGAGAGTCGTTTGCTAAGCGGAATTAGAGTCTTTAACGACACATTAGCTACCAAAGATTTTTATTCTAAAAGCAAAACCGTAAAGTGTTTCAATATTCTTATCACTTCTGTTTGGACGAATAAAAAATATTTCATGTGATTTAGAAAGAGCACGTTGGGGGCTTCGCGTGCATATAAAATAATAGTAAATCGGAGTTCGTTTGCACCTTGAAACATAACCCGTAAGGTGCACTGTAAAAATTTCAGCACTTAAGACGTTCGGAAGTTCCTTTCACAAAACATTTTCTGAGTTTTCCAAAACAGCCGCTGTTCATAAAAGATCAAAGAAAAATGGAAGATAATAAAGTCTACAGTCATCCAAGAGTACCAAAATATTAAGCATTACAGTCATCCAACAATCAAACAGTCACAGCAAAAGTCCATGCATCAGCAAGCAACAACAAACATCACGCCTTCAAATGCTTTTACGTCCTCCTGCCATTTATGAAAATAGCAGCCCCAAAGGGGTGAGAATAATCCCAGTAGTGTGGCAACAAAACCAATAATCTAACAGTATTAACTAGGCACAAAATCATAAACAGTCACTTCAACATATCCTGTTCCTTGTCCTTTTTCCTTTTCATCATATATATATATATATATTTTGCGTATATAACGCCTTCCTTTGCGCTTTTAGCACCGTCGTGCGCGCACTTCGTAGTGGACATCCCATAAATTGGCACCCTTTCTTGGTGGATTCCAACTGTGGGCCTATGCGGACTGATGCCAAGTGTCCCATACCCTGGTACCGGAGGGATGCCTATATGATGCTTGCTCAAACACATGGTCCTGTACATAACTATTCTAAAGTGCAAGACTATATGATCTTGGTACATGCATGCCATGCTATGCCTTCACACACAAAGCGTAAAAATAAATGCGGTATGATGTAAGATGCATGCTTATATACTTTTCATATACGTTATGCTGCCACATAACAACTTTACCTCATAATCATATTGCCGTTCTAGGCACATTCTTGGCAGTATACTTTCATCATAAGGACATAATAATTTTACGGAGTATGGAGCATCATGTCACAACTTCATACCATTAGTCAATAATCACATTAGGTAATATCGCCTGACACTTACCTTGCGCGCCTTAAATAATACCAAACAGCAGCGAATTATGCTACGTTTCTCACTTCTTATGCGCACCTAAATCAATTACAATCAATCATTTACAGCGACGTTTTACAGCAGAAACAGTGAGCATACAGCAACGTTTTACAGCAGAAACAGTGAGCATACAGCAACGTTTTACAGCAGAAACAGTGAGCAGAAAACAGTAACGTTGTTCTTAAAAACAGTGAGCAGAAACTGTGACATTTTTCTTAAAAACAGTAAGCAGAGACAGTGTCATTTTACAGCAGTAAAACAGTAGCACCTTACAGCAGCAAACAGTGACCATTTTCAAACAGAAATAGTGGCATCTTGAACATCAAAACAGTGGCAGAAACAGTGGCATTTGAGCGTCAAAACAGTGGCAGAAACAGTGACATTTGAGCATCAAAACAATGACATAATCAGTGGCATTTGAACATCAAAACGGTGACATAAATAGTGGCATTTGAACATCAAAACAGTGACATAAATAGTGGTATTTGAACATCAAAACAGTGGCAGAAATAGTGACATTTGAGCATCAAAACAGTGACATAATCAGTGGCATTTGAACATCAAAACGGTGACATAAATAGTGGCATTTGAACATCAAAACCGTGACATAAATAGTGGTATTTGAACATCAAAATAGTGGCATAAATAGTAGTATTTGAACATCAAGATGGTGACCATTTTATGCAGAAACAGTGACATATTAAGTACTAAAACAGTGAGCATGTTGTGCAGAAACAGTGGCATGTGAGGCACTAAAACAGTGAGCATTTTGTGCCGAAACAGTGGCATGTGAAGCACTAAAACAGTGAGCATTTTGTGCAGAAACAGTGGCATCAAATCAAGCATAACAAGGAGACTTTTATTCCATAACCTCATTATGTCATGCAATGTGTGCTATAAGGCTTAAAGAAGGTTTCATGCAATAATGAAGGCATACAAGTTATCATCAACTAGCTCCACCACTATATCTTTATCATGCTCATTCAAGAATCCACAACATGACGGCAAAATCAAGGAGAGTTCACAAGACATCTCAAGCACACACATGGTTACACAAAAGGAAAGAGATCTAAGTTCTAAGCTTACCTCTTGTAGCACACCCTAGTTGATCAAAGATTACACACAACACCTTCTAGTTCCACCAAACAATACGTTCACCCTTCCTATAAGATAGTTTATGCGCACAAAAAGGTGAGGAGAACAATCTGGGCAGAATCCTATGATGAAGAACTCGGCTGGACAGTGAGGAAAGTGAGAAGAATGCTTGCACTACTCTTGGTGTTTAGGCCACGGTTTAAGAGGTGAGAGGGGGATGAGTGACCAATGTCTTTCTTTCTCCTTAAGCTCCTACATTCGCGGCTTGAGAGGTGAGGAAAGGAGAGGAGGGTTGGCTTAATTTGCAAAGTGTGGACAGCTCCCCTTGTGCGCACAAGATAAAGAGGAGGGAGGAAAGGTTGGAGTGAGGAATCATCATGACCCATTCTGATTGCTTGTGGAAGTAAGGCTGCATGTTAGTCAAAGCAAGTAATTAGCTTGCTTCTTGCACACTCTAGGCGCATGCAAGGATGGTGGAAGGGAGAAGTTGCCACCTTGTGCACATGCAAGGATGGTCTCTTGGTCAACAAGCTAGGCAGATTTTTGTGTCATAAGAAATCAGATTTGGACCTCCCATGTGCGCCTAAGAGGGGTGTATGCAGCCCAAAAGAAGGCTAAGGAGTACAAGTGTCTTCCATGCAATGAGGTTGATGGCAAATGGTGCACATGCTAGGAGGTGAAGTGGCGGTCATGCAAGGGTTAAGTTGGAAGACTTCCTAAGGCTTATCTACTTACCTATGCGCATGGATGAGGAAGAAAGGATAAATCTTGCCATGTGGAAGTTCCTTGCTACACAAGACAGCCTTGTAGGAAAATGCTTAAGGAAGATAAGGGTGGATATAACATTGGGCTGATCTAGTTTGACCCTAGGACCTTTTGGGCCATCGGCCACCACATGAAAAGGGTCCAACAAAGCAAGTCTAAAGGTGACTACTCCAAATACTAGCCCACTTCCCAAGCCCTCTAAGCACCAAAGCCTTATAACATAACAATCAACTTACTCATATGTTTTTAATAAAAGTTTCACATGCCTACATATGTACTCTCCTATCATTTTAATTTAAATACTTCACTAACTTAGTTTAGTCCCACTGTAACATCCCGCATGATTAGGGAAATTACATAACTTGCATTTAGGGGTAAAGCATGCTAGAAATTCGAATTGTATGAAATGTTTGTCTTGTCTTTGAATTACATAGTTTTCCATAGAATTGGATTGATTTAACTTAGAGAATAAATAGAATTACGACTATAGAGAACATTTATTTTAGACATGTAGAAGTTTAATTGAAGAGTATAGGCATGATTGATTGTAACATATATGACATAAAATAGTGTATAAGAGACTTGGGGAACTTGTTATTTGTGGGTTAAATCTAAAGGGAGTAACACCTTAGGAATTGTGAATTTTGGACCCAAAGTTCTTGGGTTGGCTGACACGAGCTGTCGAACTCGCGCAAATTAAAAATTATTTTTAATTAGGGTTCAAAAATTTGCAGTAAAATGGAAACCCTAAGTCGTCTCTCAAGGAAATTGAATTGGTAAAAATCGCTTATGAAAACAGAAAATAAAAAGGGGGGTTTTGGATTGAGGTTGAATAAAAGACCGAATATAAAACCTGGGGTTAAAACTTCGTAATTAAAATTAACCAACCTAGGGTTAGGGTTCCATGGACGTCCTTCATTGGATAAAAATTACCAAATTCACGGTTGATCTCAATTGAATCAGAATCCTTATTTTCAATTGAGAACAATCGGATCATCAAATCTGATGATTATTCCTTTTCCATGATCGCAATCGCGATCCTCAGATCGAATATCCACAATCGCACGATATTGATCTGAGTTAGGAAAAGAAACAAATCTGGTTAAAGAATTAGAAAATTTACCAAATTCACGATTAATCTCAATTGAATCAGAATCCTTATTTCCAATTGAGGTTAATCGGATCATCAAATCTGATGATCATTCTTCACCCATAATCGCAATCGCGAACCTCAGATCGAATATCCACAATCGCACGATATTGATCTTAGTTAGGGTAAAGAAACAGATCTGGTTAGAGATTGATCGCAGATCCTCTAAACAGATCCATGGAATCCCTTCCCCTTGGTTGATTAAAAGGGGGTTTAGCCTAGCATGGCTAGGATAAACATGATTACAAATTAAATTGCATAAAAGAAAAAGAAAAAGAAGAAGAAGAAGATGAAGAACGCGAAGAACGCTTCAGAGAAAAAGTCTTGATCCCCAATTCTGAAAATTACATCATGCAAAATGTTTCCCCTCCTCTCCTACATATGCCCCTAGGGTTCAAAAACCAATTTGGGCTGGGCTTAATTCAGATCGGCCCGGCCCATTCGTCTAAAATGCAATATAAAATAATAAAATAAAACTAAAACTAATTTGGCTTTGGGCCACTTAAATAATTGGGCTTTAATTTAAATTACAATTCCAATAATAAAATAATATTCCAGCAAAAAAAACACGTCATCTTGAGCTCAGGTTTAGACCATCTTCCCGTCCGAATTGGGCTTCAGTAGCTGAAATAGCAATTATAACCCTTCCTGTTAGCATCTTCCCGTCCGAATTGGGCTTCAGTAGCTGAAATAGCAATTATAGCCCTTCCTGTTAGCTGCAAAACGCAACAAGAACGGAGTCAATCGGACATCTGTAGAGTGAGATATGGTCAAAATACGAAATTAGTGTAAATCTGGAAAATTATGACGAAAATCAATTAAACCCAATTAAAAACTAGAATTCTAATTTAACCCAAAATACCTTTATTTAATTCAAATAAAACCTAAAATTACCAACCAAGAGTAACAAATAAGTGTAATAAAATATGAGTTATCAAATTCCCTCACACTTATCTTTTTGCACTCCTGGGCAAAAACTAAAATTAAAAGCAAAGACTAAGATCAACCAATCCTTTCTAACAATTACCAAGCATACAGGAAATACACAAAGATCACAAATCTTCACAGCTAAATCAATCAGATCTGAAATTCCCTAATCTCAAATAACAAGACTTGCTAATCTTTGCTGCACATGCCAATTACAGAAAATGGTTTCACACAAGATGCTCTCAATATTTTTCTGTCAAGTGTATCAGGTAATCAGTGTATCACTCAAATCTACTCAAGAAAATCAATCTACCATAGGCTTGCTCAAATTCTACTTCTCCACTGCTACTAACACATGCATGCACAAATCAAGAGGGCTTTATGCGGGATTGTAATGGGTCTGAGGTGAAGGTATGGATGAAATATGGGAAAAGAAGGTTAAACACCCTAGAAATCTACAAGAGCAAGGGTTAAGAACTACACAAAGATAATCAAAGGATAAAAATAAACACACATTTTTTTTTTCTTTTTTCTTTTTCTATTTTTTTTCTCATTTTTTTTCTTTTTTCTTTTTGCTTTTCCTTCTTCTTTTTTTTCTTTTTGCTTTTTCTATTTTTTTTTATAACATAGAGGAACCACATAGCAGAGAAAAGAATCACATTGTCACCCCCACACTTAAACTTTTGCACGCCTCGGGCAAACCCCCACACTTAAACACAACATCACAGTGAAAACCATTGCTCAATAAATCTCCAGGGTGTGGAATTAATTGGTTTTTTTTTTCACTTAGGCTTGTAATGTGGCTCAAGAAGTAAAGGATATAAAGGCTCAAAGGGGCTCATCAAGGGATAATAATGTAAGGGATGGCTATCTAGCTAAAGTGGGTAAAGAAAGAAATGAATGCCTCAATCATATTCATGCATGTAAGTGAAAAATGCAATTTCAAAAAGAATCATAGCAAGTTCTAGAGAAAAAAGATCAAGAGCAGAAGCACACAAGAATGAAAGCATGGCCAGAAGATATGCCATGTATACAAGCTCAAAACCTCACAAGGGGTAACCAAATCATGCAATCAGCATCACAACATCAATCAACAAGTATTGTAATCCAAGAATTGAGATCAAAGCCTAATAGACTTTACTATAAAACATTGTGATATAAGTCTACTCCATGTAATACACAATAATAACCAGAAAGAAGAGGAAAATCTACCTACAAAAGTCAAAAACTAAAAGAAAGAAAGAAAAAGAAAAATGCAAAAAAAAGAAAGAAAAGAAAAAGAGGGAAGAAGACTCCCTGGACTCCCTAAGGAGGATAAACAACATCAGTGAGTAGAGCCTCTGTCTCCACAGGTTGCTTCTGGGGTCCTTCATGAACAACTTTGAGGTGATGGCCAATCATTGTGCAACTCTTCCCCATCTGCTTATCACGCAACTTTGGGGGCTTTCTTTTATGTATGCATTTCTTCTTCTCTTGATCCTTTCTTCCAACCTTACGCAAACTTTTCTGCATACTAAAAATAGAGGAAGAAATTTTTTGTACCCATTTCATCTTGGGTCCATGAGAGTTAGGATCAAAATCATTACCAGAATGGGGAGTCTTGCCTAACTTCACATTTAGTACAAATTCAGAATCATTAATAGGTAGGTCAGAATCCACAGGTAATGCACAATCATTAATCAATTCAGAATCAACCTTACCAACCACATCATGAATCACATTTATGCATGAAACTGAATGCTCAACTTGAACCTTAGAATGCTTCATGGAATCAAATATGCTAAAATGTAAAATGCTATCACCAAATTCCATGGATAGAGTCCCAGCATGCACATCTAATTTGGTCCTTGCAGTTTTCAAAAAAGGTCTCCCAAGTATGATTGGGGGCGTACTACTAGGAGACTCACCCTCCATATCTAAAATGTAAAAGTCAGCAGGAAATATCAGGTTATTTACTCTGACTAAAACATTTTCAATTAAACAAGAAGGGTGATCATTGCTCCTATTGGCTAACTGGATAGTAACACCAGTAGCACGCAAAGGATCAAGACCAAGGGACTTGTAAATAGACTCAGGCATGACTTTAATGGAAGCACCTAAGTCTAGCATGCAATCATCAAATATAGAACTTCCTCTAATGCAGTGAATAGTAAATGTTCCTAGATCTTTGCATTTCTCAAGCATGGGTTGGATGAGGGCTGATACATTATGGCTCACGTTAACTAGCTCGTCCCCCTTCAGTCGCCTCTTATTGATGCATAATTCTTTTATGAATTTGGCATATTTTGGAATCTGCTTGATTGCATCTAAGAGAGGAATGTTAACTTCAACCTTCCTGAATGTGTCTAGTAACTCCTTCTCTTGTGTTATTTCTGCCAATTTCCTGGAATTGATGGCTCTTTGAGGGAAGGGAAGCGGAACAGAGAACTCAGGTTCATTGTCAAGTTTTCGCTTATCTTGCACTGTCTTATTTTTTTCCAATGCTAGTTCATCCACAACTGTAGCTTGCTGGGGCTCATGCAGTTCCTTGCCTGACCTTAGAGATATAGCACTGGCAATTGCATTCCCTTTTGGTTTTGGAACTATTTGCGGAGGAAGAAAAATGCTGGAACTTTGAGGTTGAACCTGACTCATTGATGTTGCCAACTGCCCAATCTGTGTTTGCAGGTTCTGAATTGTAGATTCAGTCTGCTGCTGAAATTGCAAGTTACTCGTCGCCATCTGTTTCACCAAATCTTCTAGTGAAGGACTGCAATTGATTTGCTGTTGGGCTAGTGGCTCCTGTTGCAAATGTTGTGGAGGTACAGCCTGTTGGAAATTTTGCCTCTGTTGATAAGGAGGAAGGCTCTGCTGGTTCAGGTTCTGATTCCAATTCAAGTGGGGATTCCAGCGAGGATCGTAAGTATCAGAGAAGGGATTGTATTGCTGTTGCTGATACTGCAATTTTCCTGGAAAAACTCCTACTACAGCTACTGTCTGGTCAACTAGAGGGATGCTATCATGAAAGGAAGGGCAGACATCCGTGGGATGAAGAGGATCACAGTAGATACCACACAAGTTGCTCATCTGTGGAGTGGGGGGCTGCACTATCTGTGTTACTGCCAATTGTCTCACCAACGAGTTTAACTCTTCAAGCTTATTTTCAATTCTTTGATTATTCATGCTTGATGCTACTGTAGAAGCTGCTGAGGATTGGACTGTGGATGCTTGCACTAAGGTATGCTCAGAAAATAGAAACACACAAAAATGGATAATTCAAAAACATTTTTTTTTTGTTTTGTTTTTTTTTTAACAGAAACATAAAATGAAAATTAAAAGAAAATTAAAATAAAAGAGAAAAAAAAAATTAAGGAGAATTAAAGAACATTAAATTTTTTTTAAATTTTTTTAAACTCTGTAACAGAAACGAAAATTAAAAAGAAAACTGAAACAGAAAATATAATTTAAATGAAAACTGAAACAGAAACGAAAATTAAAGAGGATTAAAATGAAAACTGAAACTGAAACGAAAATTAAAAGACAATTCAATTTTTTTTTTATTTTAGAAACAGAAACGATTTAGACCGATGCAATCTCCCCGGCAACGGCGCCAAATTTGACACGAGCTGTCGAACTCGCGCAAATTAAAAATTATTTTTAATTAGGGTTCAAAAATTTGCAGTAAAGTGGAAACCCTAAGTCGTCTCTCAAGGAAATTGAATTGGTAAAAATCGCTTATGAAAACAGAAAATAAAAAGGGGGTTTTGGATTGAGGTTGAATAAAAGACAGAATATAAAACCTGGGGTTAAAACTTCGTAATTAAAATTAACCAACCTAGGGTTAGGGTTCCATGGACGTCCTTCATTGGATAAAAATTACCAAATTCACGGTTGATCTCAATTGAATCAGAATCCTTATTTTCAATTGAGAACAATCGGATCATCAAATCTGATGATTATTCCTTTTCCATGATCGCAATCGCGACCCTCAGATCGAATATCCACAATCGCACGATATTGATCTGAGTTAGGAAAAGAAACAAATCTGGTTAAAGAATTAGAAAATTTACCAAATTCACGATTAATCTCAATTGAATCAGAATCCTTATTTCCAATTGAGGTTAATCGGATCATCAAATCTGATGATCATTCTTCACCCATAATCGCAATCGCGAACCTCAGATCGAATATCCACAATCGCACGATATTGATCTGAGTTAGGGTAAAGAAACAAATCTGGTTAGAGATTGATCGCAGATCCTCTAAACAGATCCATGGAATCCCTTCCCCTTGGTTGATTAAAATAGCAATTATAGCCCTTCCTGTTAGCTGCAAAACGCAACAAGAACGGAGTCAATCGGACATATGTAGAGTGAGATATGGTCAAAATACGAAAGTAGTGTAAATCTGGAAAATTCTGACGAAAATCAATTAAACCCAATTAAAAACTAGAATTCTAATTTAACCCAAAATACCTTTATTTAATTCAAATAAAACCTAAAATTACCAACCAAGAGTAACAAATAAGTGTAATAAAATATGAGTTATCATTGGCCGATGGCCTTAAGGGGCTTAGAGAGTTATGAGGTTCAGCCCAAATCCTTGTTCTTTTGTTATCTTAGCCTTATCCTAGAACCTTCACTTGGCAGCTTTGGATTGGGTGGTGTTTATCACTTGTCAAATCTGCACCCTCTTACACGGTCTCCTGTGCGCATAGGAGGTGTGGAATTCTGACTTTTTGCTTTTGAAGATTTAGTGTCTATCATCACATGGCAAATCCTTATCCTCTTAACCTGTCTCATGTGCGCATAGGGGGTTTAAAATTCTGACCTTTGTTGCTTTTGAGGACTTACAAGACAGCCCTTTTGCTTCTCCACGCAACCGATGGAGTGAGGGCAACTCTAGTGCAGGTTGTCCCATTGGTCATTGGAAGCCCTTACATGTCCTTAAAACAAACCACTCTCACCCTATCTATTCTTGAGCGGATAACATAAGGAGCAGCAACCTATTGTATGTGGCTGCATGTTCAGAATGAAATCTGCATGGGTAATTCCCATTGGTCAAGAAGTGACAAGTGTTCATCTAAAGCAATCCTTATCTTTCTCTTGTGCGCATGGTCTTAGGGAAACACAAATCAGTTTGCTGCCACCCATGACTCAGACCATTATACTACCCTATTCCCTGCACATGCGTTGGAATAATTGAATCACAATACAATATTTATCACTTCCATTTCTTAACTAAACTCAGCCCTATATATATATATATATACTCCCCACAGGCCGTGAATCTCCACAAGAAACAATCAGAAAAGTTGCATGTCCCTTCCTCCTCCCTATGCCCTCAAACCGTGAGCTATCTTGGAGGAGAACAACCATCCAAGTTTCCATTCCCTTCCCTGCATGGTTCGTTTGAGTGACAACAGCCCAAGGAAAGCAACATGAGTCCATTCTTCATCCTTTCCCTTGTGTGGCCCTGCACCATCCACCAGCCTTACATCATCTAGAGAAGGAACCAAAGTTGGAAGTTCTTTCTTCCACTCCCTCTTCACTCATGCGCTAGGCTGAACACCAGCAGCAACGGTTGCAAGCCCTCCTTCTCATTCATTCTTCCCAAGTCGCGGATCTGCAGTGAGGAGACATGGAAGTCTAAGCAACGATTTCTATTCTCTTCCAATGGTACTCTCGGCTGAACCACAAGGAGGAATAGGTGATAAATCCCTTCCATTTCTCTATTCCTCTACACCATTCGGTTTTGAGAGCTCTCTCTCCCCTGAAGGCAGATTGTGATCTATGCTCAACCATTCACCTCCCATTTTCTTATACCTACAGCCACCGTCTAGTAGGAGAAGGTGAGTTATTCGCTGCTGTCCTCTTGCTCCTTCCTTTCCTAGACTTATTATGTTTGAGTTTTCCTCCCTGCATGCTTGTGATCCAGCATTTATTGGGTCATTTCCCTCATGGCATGCAGCCGAACCTGACCTTGTGGACCATTGAAGGAGGTGAGGTGTTGTTCTTCTTTTCCGTGCTTCTGCATAATAAATCAGTTTTGATCAAACCTCCTCTTCTATTGCATGCCCTTGATTCTTCCTCGTTTGGATGTCTACTCCCAGTGCATGTAACCATTCGGTCCTGTGTTGGTGCTGTCATCACTGCAGGCAGCTTGAGCACAAGCTGACCTTTGTTCCTCTTCACCTCTATTCAGGCGATGGCACATCTAGGAGTCTGTAATCTGAATTCTTGTATATTTGTAGTGGGAGGTGGCAGTGGTAACCGAGCTACCAGCCGCTTGATGCAGTCAAGGAGGTGAGTAAGTGTTAAGCTTCTCCTTTCTTCTTTTGGTTCGGTCACCTATTGCCTTTAAAGGGAGATATAGATACGTAATTATATATATTTTGTCTCTTCTTGTCTTTGTTTTTGGACGCTGCCTATAGGTCTAGGATCTATTCTTGTGCTGTTCTATTCTTTCTCTGTGTCGGTCACCACCTATGTGCTAGGGTGGTACATTTTTTTGATTATTCAATCTCCCTTGTCTCTGCACAGTCTTGAAGTCATGTTTTATTCACACAAGCACAGCAGTGAAATCTGATGTAGGAGATTGGAACTTAGCCCCCTTAGCGGTGTTGGACTGCTTTGTGAGTCAGAGATGTTACTAGACTGTTACCTGTATTAAGAAGTGTGTAGAAAACTAATTGGATCACACCTAAGTAACTTAGGCACTGCTTTGTTAAAGAAAGAAAAATAAAATGAAATAAATAAAATGGGACTTTTAGATGATAGTCTTAAAATAGAAGCTGTATGCGCAAGTGACATTGGGATTAAGTCACATGTTATGTAATTGTTAGAGTAAAATATAAGGCAGAAAACTATTGATATTAAAGAATAATAAATCAGTTAGAAGTGTAGGATTAGAAAGAGAATAAATTTGGATTACAAACCTCTTTTACTTCCCTGTGTTCGGCCTCTCTATGAATTTGAATGGGGATGTATCTTGTTCTAATTTTTCGGTTCTGTTACATCTTGTAAAGATTGACAACTTATGTAAATAGCATACTTTATGTCTCTAGCATGCACCCGTGACCTTGTAAATAACAACATGAAAATAATAAAGGTGTGGCACCTAATTATTGGATAAGAAACCGATTATAAACCAAGAATCTAGGAGGAGGGAAAAGCTTTGTAAGGCATAGGAAATATATATATGTAATAAATTCTGATTTGGTGCATATGTTTGTTTAGGTGCACAAGGTCCTTTAAAATCGGACTGTTTGATGATATTTGGAATGCTTGGTTAAAAAGGTTAAAGACTTGAGGTAAGTGTCAGGCGATATTACCTAATGTGACTATTGACTACTGGTATAAAGTTGTGACATGATGCTCCATACTCCGTAAAAGTATTATGTTCCTTATGATGAAAGAAAACTGCCAAGAATGTGCCTTGATGGCAATATGATTATGAGGTAAAGTTGTTATGTGGCAGCATAACGTATATGACAAGTATATAAGCATGCACCTTACATCATACCGCATTTATTTTTACGCTTTGTGTGTGAAAGCATAGCATGGCATGCATGTACCAAGATCATATAAGCCTTGCATTTTAGTATAGTTATGTACAGGACCATGTGTTTGAGCAAGCATCATATAGGCATCCCTAAGGTACCAGGGTATGGGACACTTGGCATCAGTCCGCATAGGCCCACAGTTGGAATCCACAGAGCTCAGGTGCCATGTATTTGATGTCCACTGTGAAGTGCGCGCACGACGGTGCTAAAAGCGCAAAGGAAAGGCGTTATATACGCAATATATATATATATATATATATGATGAAAAGGAAAAAGGAAAAGGAACAAGGATATGTTGAAGTGACTGGTTATGATTTTGTGCCTAGTTAATACTGTTATATTATTGGTTTTGTTGCCACACTACTGGGATTATTCTCACCCCTTTGGGGCTGCTATTTTCATAAATGGCAGGAGGACGTAAAAGCATTTGAAGGCGTGATGTTTGCTGTTGCTTGCTGATGCATGGACTTTTGCTGTTACTGTTTGATTGTTGGATGACTGTAATGCTTAATATTTTGGTATTCTTGGATGACTGTAGACTTTATCATCTTCTATTTTGCTTTGATCTTTTATGAACAGTGACTGTTTTGGAAACGTTTTGTGAAAAGAATTTTTGAACGTTTTATTAAGTGCTGAATTTTATCAGTTTTACCGGTACTTTACGGGTCATGTTTCAAGGGGCAAACGAACTCCGATTTTCTATTATTTTATATGCACGCGAAGCCCCGAGAATGTACTTTCAAACTGTGCAGGTTTTATTTTTATACGAAACCTGTACGAATTTTAATAAGCTTCGCTTTACAACCTGTTTTCCAGAAAACGGACAGGATTCACATGCGTCTTGTGCGTTCTGTTCCGTGGGGCTATTCACCTCCGAATCGTGCATAATTTATACGTACGCAAAGCCCCGGATGTCTTGTTTTTCAGAAGCTTGGAATATTTTTTATCGCATCTGAATTCGATTTTATACAGATTTTATAAGACAGCAAGGTTTTCTGCAAAGTATAGAAAATTCAGCAAAGGGTTTTATCATTGAAATTTTCTATGTTCGATAAACGGTTTCATTTTTCTCAAATCGTTTTATGAGAATCAAATGTGGACTTGTTCAAGTCTCCAAATTAAATATTTGATAAAGTTTTAAAATTAATGAGTTCCATACCGCTGCTACTCTAATACGATTTAGCAAACAACCCTCTTGGATGCATACAAGAGTGGGTGTTACATGGTCGTTGAAGCTTACGGACGGCTTCTGGTGTTCTATCTTTACCTTCTGGCATATTAAGCACTCGGACACATAAACAACTATATCTTTCTTCATGCCCAGCCACCAGAAATTGCGCTTCAAGTCCTGATACATCTTTGTAGCACCAGGGTGGATAGTAAACTAGCCCTTATGAGCCTCTGCCATAATCTCCACAGTCAATGGACCTCGAGGAACCACAATCCTCTTCTGAAAGGTTAACAGTCCATCCTCATTCCAAGACACAACATCCTGGTTTCTCACATACTCAAGGAACTCTCTTTGCACGTGCGTCTCTTTAATCTTTTCCATAAGATCATTTTCAATTTGTACGGTCTTTATCTCGAGAAGCGCACCCCCAAACAAAGAGGTCACTGTCAGATCTCGAAATAGCTCAATGATATCATAATCACCCATGGTCAAACTAGATAGAGTCATGGATTTCCGACTCAAAGCATCAGCTACCACATTGGCCTTGCCAGGATGGTACTTCAACTCAAAGTCTTAGTCTTTCAAATATTCCATCCATCTCCGCTGTCTCATGTTCAGCTCCTTCTGATCGAACAGATACTTTAAACTTTTGTGATCACTGAACACGACAAACTTCATGCCATAAAGATGATGCCTCCAAAACTTGAAAGCAAACACGATAGCTGCCAACTCCAAGTCATGAGTCGGGTAGTTCTCCTCAAGAGGCTTCAACTGCCTCGAAGCATAAGCAATCACTCTACCCCGCTGCATCAACACACAGCCCAGCCCCTTTCCGGAGGCGTCAGTATACAACTCAATCTCCACAGCAGGATCAGGAAGAACCAACACAGGTGCAGTAGTCAGTCTCTCCTTCAACTCCTGGAAAAATTCCTCACACTCATGTGTCCACACGAATGGAGTCTCCTTCCGAGTGAGGCGAGTCAGAGGTAAGACCAGCATGGAGAATCCCTGAACGAACCTCCTATAGTAACTGGCCAAACCCAGAAAACTCATCACTTCGGTAACCGTCTTGGGCCTCTCCCAATCCAGCACGGCCTCTATCTTGTTCGGATCAACTGCAACTCCTTCTGCAGATATCACATGAGCCATAAACTTCACAGACTTGAGCCAAAACTCGCATTTTGAAGGTTTAGCATAAAGCTTTTTCTCCTTTAACACTTGCAACACAATCTTCAAGTGCTCAGCATGCTCCTCCTCCGTCTTGGAGTAAATCAAGATGTCGTTAATGAAGACGATCACAAACTGGTCCAGGTACGGCTGGAATATCCTGTTCATGTAATCCATGAACACTGCGGGTGCATTGGTGAGTCCAAACGGGGTCATCAAATACTCATAATAACTGTATCTCGAATGAAACACGATCTTCGGGACATCCTGCATCTTCACCCGGATCTGATGGTATCCGGACCGGAGATCAATCTTCGAATACACACAAGCTCCCTTAAGCTGATCCAACAGATAATCAATCCGTGGAAGGGGATACTTTTTCTTGATCGTCACCTTGTTCAATTGTCTGTAGTCGGTGCACAATCGCATAGTCCCATCTTTCTTTTTCACAAAATTGTCCTGTGCTCCCCATGGCGACACGCTCGGTCGAATGAAGCCTTTCCCTGAAAGGTCATCAATATGCTTCTTCAGCTCAGCCGTCTCCGGTGGCGACATCCGATATGGAGCTAAAGAAATAGGCCCCACACCATGCAATAGATCTATGGAGAACTCTATCTCCCGCTGTGGTGGAAACTCAGGAATCTCCTCAGGAAACACCTCAAGGAATTCCTTCACCACATGCCAAACCTCCCAACATCATATAGCCAAATGCCCCTGCTCTCAAGGCCCTCCTAGCCTGTAAGACTGAAATGAACGGCGAGGAACTGGTTGTGAACCCACACGGAGACATCACCCCTTTCTTGGCACAACAGTCAATCAATGCACAGTTCCTGGACAACCAATCCATGCCCAGTATAATCTCAAGGTTGGCCATCGGTAATCCTATCAGATCTATCGAGAAATCACGGCCATCCCACTGAAACGCCACATCGCGATGAACAGTGGTAGCATCACACCTTTCTCCGGTGGCGGTGGTCACCCTCAATGGTGGAGAAAGCACAGACATGGGCAACTCAAGCCCCACAGCAATCGGGGTAGCAACAAATGAGTGCGTAGCCCCGGAGTCAAATAATACATCAACTGAAGACCCACCAAATATACTAGTACCTCTCACAAGGTTCGGAGCTTGGTCCGACTGCTAACGATCCAACGTGAAAACTCGCCCCGTGGCAGGTGGCACAACAGGTGCCGTTGGTGGTGGAAAGGGAACCATATGAAGTGGAACTGCCTGAACTGTAGCAGCTCTCGTCGTTGACGATGGACAATCTCTAGCATAGTGGCCCTTCTTGCCACACTAGAAACAAATAGTCTGACCGGTAGCACACGACCCCAAATGAGTTCTCCCGCATCCCGTACATCTAGGAGGCGGAGGCCTCGCTGCACCCCCTGACGTAGAAGTCCTCTTGAACTGACTAGGCCCCTGCCTAGCAGCCAACTGCTTTCCTTTTCCTTTCCCAGCAAACTTCCTGTCTTTTCAGGAAGTGGAACCACTTGTTCCCTTCGTCTCATCAATCTTGGCCCTATTGGCCTTGCTCATGATGCAGACATCCTCTATATCCTTACGCTGCTGTACCAGTGTACCAACATCTCTGGATGCAGCCCCAACAATATTCTCTGCAATCACCTCACTAAGTTCCCTACGGAACTTAGCAGCCAAGAATGTCGGAGTAGGCATCACCATCCGAAAGTGCGCGAACTTTACAAGTTCATTAAACTTCGCTAGGTACTCGTACACTGACATCGAGCCCTGTACCAATCTGTCAAACTCCCTCTGCTTCTCAAACTCCCTTTACTTCCTCTTCTGCGCATCCAAAGGGAAGTATCGACCAAGGAAGCAATCCTCAAAGAATGGCCATGTCATCACATGACCCTGCATCTCAAAAGCTTGAGAGGTGTTCGTCCACCACTCATGTGCGTCTCCCTCCAGCATGTAGGTCGCAAACATCAGCTTTTGCGGGTCCGTACACTGCATCACCCTGAAGATCTTGTCTATGGCCTGTAACCATCGGGCAGCAGCAATAGGATCAGAAGGCCCATTAAAAGAAGGTGGCTTATGCTTACGGAAAGCATTCAGCCTACGGTCGATCTCGTCTCTATCCTCAACCATCACAGGGATAGCCTGTATCGCCCCCTTGAGATGACTGCCCTCTCCCATCTGACTCTGACCGTCGTCCTGAAGACTGGGTGGAGGTGGAGGCGGTGGCGGTGGATGTGGTGGCGGAGGACACTGGCCAACAGCAGGACCAGCCCTCAGCTCCTCTAACATGACTCTCATCATCGTCATCTTCGCCATACGGTCCTCCTCCAATATATCCGCAGTGGCTCTCCTGTTCGCCTCTCTGACGGCGTCTAGCATCGCCTGGTTTGCCATTCTCATGGCCTCCTGGTCGGCTTGTCGGGCCGCCTGCATTTCAGCCAATGCAGCTAGGACAGGATCAGGTTGACCCTCAATGTTACCCTGGTTCCTCCTTGGCTGTACCATGACTCTGCACAAGTTACACAAGGAATGAGTCGATCAGGCCCACGCAATGTGGTCATATATGCATCATCATAATACAAACCAATCAGAGAGAACACAAGATAGACTCACAACAAAGCATCCTAAGTTATTGCAACACATACAGGCTTTTTCCTAGAAAGTGCTCTGATACCATAATTAAAATTTGCGGAATATCTTTTTCTTTTCAATTATGACCGCATCATCATTACCAAGTTGATTTACTTAATTCATTTTTCGTAAAAACATTGCTTGAATGTAAATTGCAAGACAGTTAACTGAAATACCTCATAATATAAAATATAAAGTGAGTATATAAGGTCACGGATCTACAACACGTAGTCTGGACAATATCCTAATACATTATACAACTAACATCTGAAAACATAATGACAACTCAATGTGGCATGGACAATCCCCATGCTCACCAAATAAGGCAACAAGCCTCAATAGCAGTCTCAGCTCAATATCATAATAATGACAGAAAACATAAACAACATCCAATATCCAGTCATGTCAGCATACAGCACGAATATAATCAACAAAGCTCCGGCCTCCTGCCGCCAGAGGCATCAGCCCCCAAGTTACCTGATCCTGAAATAAGCATCCCCGAACGTGGGGTGAGATCTCTAAATAAGAAATCTCAGTAAGACAAGGGGTCCTTAAGGATCTTCCACCCCAAGCTCACTTACATGTGCAATATAAGTTCAAAAGCATTTATTCAATATAAGTTCCAAAATAGTGCAATGCAGCAGATAATCATATCATGTGTGTTATAAAAATTCTACTGATCAGAGAAGTGCAGGAATCAATCTAAACCCACACAATACTAGCCATTGTTGTACTCGCCCACAAGACCATCCCTTGGCCTCATGTAGCGTAACACCACATACATATTATAGGAGATTGCACTTAACAGCTCATTAGCATTTCATAAACAATACATGAAAACACATCATGCATATCAACCATCCCCCCATGGGAAATGGTGGAACCAAACAATGGCGAAACCGAGGACACGAAAGCTTACCTTGCAAGCTAACAACCCAATGCCAAGAGTCCACACAGCTCAACGTCAACAAACAGTACAATCAAAATTTGTTTGGACCAATAATTATATCAATAATCATAGCTCATATGCATAAACATAAAGACTACGTTTTCCTTTTACGATTTATATCTTAAGGCTCCCCACAAAGCCACAAGCCCTTAATCCTTTGATTCTGGCTTAGTTAAGTATTTACAGAAGTTCAACTTCATCAAAATAGGATCCACAAACCCATAACTCAAATCTGTATGAACAGTACCTTACTGTTCATCGAAATCCCAGAATATCCGGATATTTGTCGGGGGCATATCCGGATATCAAGACCCCATATCCGGATATCATATCCGAATATCAATATCTGGATATCATATCCAGATATTTCGTGACAGAATGCAGTTTCTGCATTTCGCTAAGATATCCTTCCAAGGTTGGGTTTTTAACTCATTCTAATGTCCAAGCATGCATCTTTATTCATTTTTAGGTTCATGTTAAGGTTGGTTAGTTGTTTAACGCATTTACATGCAAAGACACCACCTTTAAACCATAAAAACTCATGATCATAGTAGGGAAACTCACCCCAAAGCTTAAAACAGAGGAAAGAGTGCTCTTGGAGCTCACCAATGGCTCCTCACAGTTCTGACTTTGCCCAAAAACGAAAATGACACCCAAGCTATGTCGTTTCTTCACAAAGAAAGCTTCTTGGAGCACCAAGAACGAAGAAGATGATGCCACAAGCCCAAAACCAACAACTCAGCCCCTCACACCTCACAAGGCAGCCTCTACACTCAGAAAGGGAGCTCACCTCACACTCACAATGATGATTCCCACTCACCCAAGGTGTTTTGGTGAAGAATAGAGGTGGCAATTTGGGTTGACCCGCCACCAATTCGTTTTTTAGAACTTGGTTAGCATTTGAGTTATATTCTCATTTTAATTACAAGTGCACAATCAATATGTCCTAGACCATCGAATAATTCCATTTTCCAGGGCAGTGTCTAACACACATTGCCATACAATTTGAAAATCAGAACCTCAATCTTTACATTATTATTAGTTGCTTAATTTAATTTGATTGACTAATCTCACATTTTTTGATGGCCAAAAGCAACTGTTTTTGCACAGTAATGGGCAAGGATAGGAGAAAACAAAGTAAAAAATATGGGAAGTACGTGCGCCAAATCAAGATAAACATAGATATATTCTAAGTTGTTGACAAGCAGGGTCCTAGTGATACATATAATTTCCCATGACAAAGACTGCTCAGAATGTTAACTAAGTCTATATACAAGAAAACAAACGTTAAATGACCATCTAGTGATTATGTCTTCCATTTTCATAATTTTTCAGCATATTTTATGCCGTTTCTTTTACCTCTCCTAACAAGGGATTAAGATGGGTGAATAGCGTCTATAACCTGCAGGTGACTTTTATTATTTAATACTATTTTTGTCTTCCCTTTTTGTTGCTTAACTTGATCCTTAAGCGACATTGTTGGGTCTAATATCCACCCATGTCTTTGTTTTATGTGCTTTAGATTTTTCCAATGACCCGTTGTGAGATCTTGACACAAGCTTTACAAGCAGATAGAAAGGGATTTGAATGTCACAAGAGAGAAAATAAACTAAGTTCATATACTAAATTCCAAGTAATAGGAAAGTAAATGACAAGAAGTGAATCAAAATTGCAAACGTATGACATGCACTAACACCGATTAGAAGGAAAAGTTTGACAAACAAAGATATGTATGCTTGGTAATATAATTGATATGAACTGACTTTTGGAGGCATGTAATATCATTGAGAATATTTGCACCATTTGGCACCAACTGTATAATTTATAGTATTTTAAAACCAACGTCATCTTGTGCACTACCAAATTAAAGACGCACTACAGCATCAAAGGATCTATTTGTCAGTAAATGTTACACATGAACATAAAAATGACGAATACTTAAAGGGTTGATAATTATATTATTCTATGAAGCACCGACACTTCAAAATTCCTAACGTGTCGTGTCCGACACTTTCCGACACTCACCGACACTCCGACACTTCCCGACACTCCAACACGCATTATAGAAATTCAAAAAAAAAAAATTCAAAGATTGCGTTGCGTTGAGTTTTTAGTTCTAACTATTAGATTCGTTGGATTATGATTACCATTTTATTGAGTTTAATATAAGTATTTGGGATATCTTACGTTTTTTTTTTTTTTGCAAAATTGATGTATACTATAAGTTTAGTTTCATTTTTTTATTAAATATTGAATATTAAATATAATATAAACTACATAAATCAAAAATATTATTTAATATCAAAACGTGTCCTAACGTGTCGAAATCTAACATTTTTTAGAATTAACGTGTCGGAGTGTCGTGTCGTATCGTGTCGCGTGTCCCGTGTCAGTATCGGTGCTACATAGATATTATTATATAAATTAAAAATATGGCAAATTAACGTAGTTAAATTTTTTTTAAGAATCATAATTAATCTCGATATTTAATAAAATTGGGTGCAAAAAATCTCAAGGTGGATTAAATAGGAAGAAAACTTCTCATCAATAAGATGAAATTTGATAACCAATCGGATTGGTTCAAGTGATACGTCCTTGATTCCACTTAAGTAATTAAAGTTTTCCCTTCAAATCCTTGTGAATAACAAAACTAAAATTGACAGAGATAGCCCCATTATTATGTGAATGTTCGCAACTTAAACATATTTATCTCCTATAAAAGATATATGTGATTTATCAAAAGTAAAATAAATAATAAGATAAAATTTGATCATTGACTTTATCAACCAAAGCATCAAGGCCGCTTCACAGTGTTTTAAATCAATATCCAGTCAAATCACGTGCATTTGTCCCGAATAGCTATTGTTGAGCACACGATCAGATTGTTAGGAAATTATATTTACTAATGTGTTTGTGGGCTACATATTATATAAGAAGTTGGATCCTTTGACGCCAGTGTCAAATTTCAAATTTGACACCATCTGAGAGACATTAGGTCAAAAAAGATCAATAGTGTCACATGCTTATAAACCAGAGTTGTTAATCTTTTTTGATCTAATAGCTATCAGATGAGGTGTCAAATTTGAGATTTGACACTGGTGTCAAAGAATCCTACCTCATTATATAAATAAGCATATTATGTTATTTAATATATTGAGTAAATTAAAATGATCAAATAAATATGTCTAAATAGATTCCTAAGTAAGTGCGGGACAAATGAGTGGATACCAGTGTTGGACCAACTTGGTGGTATAATGGGAGCTTACTGGCCCAATAATAAAGAAAAACACTATAAAAAGTTATGATCCCCAATATGTCAAATAACAACCCTAGTTTCTTTTTTCCTGTCAAGAGAGAGATAATACACTAAAGAATAAGGATTAGGGTAATTTGACTGAGGAATATCATATACCCCAAATGTGAAGATCGTAGTTATTCCGCTGCAATGGAGACAGAGATGCCTCCATCTTTTTATTAATATTCCTTTATGATTTGGTATGATGGATATTGGTTTGTTGGTGATGGTTATCACCATAAGGTTAAGAGGAATTATTATTCATACAATTGGTATCAGAGCCATCGTCATATTGAATTAAGAGGGAATTAGGTTTTGTGATTTTTATATATGATGAATCATGAAAAGTTTTGCTTTATTGTCTTTTGGCATAAAGTTTATTATTTTTTGAATGTGGGTTCCATCTTATGTATTTTGTATTAGCTATGTAGTGTTATTTTTGTTCTCTAACGGTGATTTTTTTATTTTGAAACAAAAGTTACAATCTTTTGAAAACATAGGATTCACAGTTTATAAGGGTTTATTGTTGAAACTTTTGAATATGTATATAGATGGAATGTTTGGAATAATTTTGGCTCTATAATTGATGAGGGTTTGTTCTTTGAATTGAGAATTTGAACGAACAATGAACTCTCTTAGAAAATATTGGACTTATAGTTTAAAAGAAATCGAATGTTTAAGGTCTTTGATTTTGGGGTTTTCTTAGATTTGATATTCTTTGTTAAAAGTCAAATATAAAATTTTTTGGGCATTGTAACAGCCCGTTGTACACCGGTATTGTTAACATTAATTACGATATTAACCGCAGTCACAATCACAGCAATTCAATTATAAAAATACGAATAAACTTTTTCCGATTATTACGCGAGCATTTAAAATCATAAAAAGGGTAATAATTAAAAGCTGTGACTATAACTGTAACTCTTGCAGAATACTTATTTAAACTATTTTTATAACTTACTTTACTTATTATAAGTCACTAAGGGGTTCCCATAAACCCACTTAGCCAATTTCACACTTTTTGCGTTTTATACTCATCCGAACATGGTTCGGTATATTTCTTCATACTCTATCCATTTTCTTTGTATTCATCTCATATTTTAGTATCTTTTACGGGTCTTAATTACCTTTCTAATGAGCCATCACACGAGTCATTCCGATCCCGTTTGCTCCGGATATCGCCGTTTGGAGTTGGACAACCAAAGCTGCCAACCAACCCCAAAACATCACTCACTCCACGAATTACTGCAGAAATTCCCCTCATCGAATTGCTCTCAGATTTTTATAAAACAAACTAGACACCTCAAAATTCAATTTGACATATCATACACTTAATTTTACTGAGAAACGAAGCGGTAATAAAATTCCCAAAAACTGCCAGAAACAGCCCCTGCACAGGTGCGTTCTGGACATTCCATGTTCACATGCTTCTACAAGGCTGCGTGCAACCCAAAAAATTCTCATATTTTAACACCATGTATGGGACACATCAAGCTTTAAAATGGCGTATGGAACGTCCCTATCTGACCTCTGTGGAGGGAGATATGCTCTCCCGAAGTTAACCTAAAATCTGTCAATTCTACAGAAAATTCGCCAGAGTTTCCTTTCTTTTTACAAAAATCCCCAAATTGCAAATGCTCTCTAGTACCTCAAATGCACCTAATAACAAATGGGTGGCACACACAAGGACCAACAATGCCTTGTGGCACTTACAACCCAGCTTAGTTTACATGTATTATACAGTTCATACTATATAGCTCACTTTATAAATCCTTAACTTGTTTCAATCACCAAAGTCCATTTACATGCAATTTCTCAACATACAATAAATCATAAACCTAAAATAGGCCTAAAGTTCTTTCATCAGATTACATCAAGTATCATTGTACCATTACACTTCTCAATTACATATTAGATCTTACAATTCATAACTTTAAATTACAACTTACAACATAAAACTTAGAATAACAAATATGACTAGACTTAGGCAAAATATACATTATTCATTATCTACATATATCCTAGGCCCAACGGCCATCTAAATGCAAAGCACTAATCTTCCCATGAATCATCCTACGGGCCTCTTGTCCGCCGCTCCACTGCCACTACTACCTCCTGAAATAAAGTCCCCAAGACGGGGTGAGAAATACGAATATATCTCAGTAACCCAGAGGTTCTGGAGAAAACTCCATGCAATGGTTCACTTAAATGCATATAAATAGTATAAAGCAACATTTCTCAAAACGGGATATAGCAAGGGATTTAGAGAAACTGTGGGAATATCATAATACAAACTACGACGAAGCGGGATGGTAGCTACCAATACCACGCAACATCCTCGGCATATATAAGCCTACGAGTATCATCCAAGGCATGTTCCTAGAACAACCAACCAAGGTACCCCTGCCATCCACATACACCCGAGACTTCCTAGTGTGCTCTTATCTGGATTACACACCACGACCCTGGGTCAACTGGAACTCCCTCTCGGAGACCTATCCAGTTGAAGTCCGAAACTGCCCGAAGGCTAACTGTCTACTGGCCAGAGACTCGGTACATAAGTACCCTCATAAATGCTACATGCATGCTCATGCTGTTCTACACTACTCATATACACTTCCTACCATCACCCTCAACAGGTGTGGTGGAACACACAAAGGCGGGTCCAAGTGTTAGAGAAGGGGGGCAAGTTCCCACCCTTAAAATTTGATGCAAAAATATAAAAATATTTTTCTCTTAAAATTCAAATTTTTCTAATTTAATTTTGGATAGGATATTGTAATAACCAAATAAGATTACTATCAATATTATTACCAATTAATTTCACCATTAGATCGATTATGGTGATCCAATGATTATATTTATTTACATCTTTGTATGGTTATGATTCCCCATAATACTTTATATTTATTTTCACCTTTGTATGATTATGATTTCTCATATTTAATGATTTTACATTAAATATGGGGATCACAACCATACAAGATGAAACTAAATATAATCATTAGATCAACATAATCGATCTAAGAGTGAAATTGATTGGTAATAACATTGACGGTAACCCTAGTTGATTGTTATGATATCCTACCCCTTTAATTCCCCTCCTATTTTATTTTCTCGTGAGTTTTTTTTCTCCTCCACCTTCATCATCCAAACCTAATAGCAGAGAGCTCGTTTGCATCTACGTACTGATTCATCTCCTCTCAAACCTCAATCTCTGTTATTAGAAGTTAGAATATTTGTTTCTTTCTCCATCATCGATCAAGTTGAGTCGAAATCTGTCCAAATCTAGATCTAAACCAGACCCAGCCAGCCGACACCTGCTCGCAAGTCGCGTTCCAGACCAAACCCAGATCTATATGTACTTGAACAGTGCCCACCCTTCATTAATTTTCTAGATCCGCCACTGGGAACACACAAGGGGAAAAAGCCCCAGTACCAAGAGGTTACCTTAGCATGCCTTTTCACTAGCTCCACAATGGCTTATTTTCCAAACTTGTTACTCAATAGAATGCCTACACAGAGGACATCCCCAATTACTCAAAATTCATATAAACTCATGAAATTGACATTATATTTGCATTGATTCAACCACTTACCTCAACCCACTTGATCCAGGACCAAGGGAAATCTTCCGACTCACGGTTCGGGTTTTAAATCGACGTACGGCAACCTATACAACCATGTACAACCATCAGTATACGTCAATTCCATCAAAACGCGAAAAATCACAAAATCCTCCCCTTCCTCTTGAAGGTTCGGCCAAACAAGGTAAAAGTTCAAATTTATTTTTCTAAATTTTCTTTCTCATTTTATTACACATCCTTAGGTTGCCAAGAGGCCCATTCAAGTGCCATTTTTTCGTTTTACGTCTTTTAAGCATCATTTTGCTTAATAACTCACTCTAGGTTCCTTTATGACCGTAAGTACAAGTTATCATTTTTCATTGATTCTACCACTTTCCAACTACTACACAACCCATTTTAATTCCATTCAATACTTGATATATCATCCAATCAACACAAATAACACCAAGTTCCTAAAACTCTCTCTATGGCCGAATTGTACACTTGGGATTTCTAAAGAATTCTCACTCAATTTTAATCCTTCCATACCTCCTACAATCTCACTATATCAACATAAAATCATCCAACAACTCACCAATAACATAACACATTTTCCAAAATCCAAGTCATGACTCCTCAAAAATATTCTAAGTTAAAAATCCATATTTTCCACCTAAAATTTTCTTTGCATTTATTGCTAATACACATTATTCTAAGACACTTTCATGTATAAACTTTTCCCAATTGAGCTCTCTAACATCACACATCAAAATTTCAAGGTTTAGGGTTCATGAATATAAACTACAATCAAACCATGTAAATAGGGTGGAAATATACTCACAAGCACGGCTTGATGCTACCCCAAGACTTGTCCAAGCAATGGAAGCTCAAATGACTCCATGAACATCAAATTCCTCCTTAAATTTGAAACTAAAAATGGCTTGGATCTCCCCAAATACACGGTTTCAAGGCTCCAGAGTGGTACCAATGTGTTTAGAAGATGTTTTCCATCACGATTCAAGACAAAAATCGTTGGAGAAATGGCTAAGTTGTGATCAAATGAAATTTTTCACAATGAAGGGGGGAGAGGGGCTGTTGTTGCATTTTTTTTTAAGGGAGAAAGAAGAGTGGGATGATGATGAATAGTGGAGGGGTGAGGTGGCTTAAGTGAGATTTAAGTGGGGTGGGTCCCACGCCACATCACGCGATTTAAAATTCATCCGAACTTTCACTAAACGTCTAAAAATTCACAACCTATTTAGAAACTCTAATTTTTTAACATTAACCTTTGTCCTTTAATTATACTTGATCAGATGAATCCGGAGTTTTCCGGTCATTCGGAGAAAACACTGTTTTAAGTTGTTGCGCGCGCCATTGGCACGCTTCCCCAAACTGGCTTAATTCCATCAAATTTTATCAAAAATAATATTTGCTAACTCTATAAACCATTTATAACTCATATTTGAAACCTAGAGCTCAAACTCGACTGGCACATTTTACGGTGCAATCGTACTGCGGTATTTTTACCTGCGAAAAATACTATTCACTAATTTTTCTGAAACTTGCCTAACCACTCAATTTCTCGTTCTTAATCCATTTATAGGGTTATTTTTATCATTTGAGACATTCTACTCAATTTTTATCTTCCTAGGGTTATATGCATGACTAATTACCGATTTGCCCTTTCTTTGTATTTTGGCCTTATACTCAAGATCTTCACTAATACTTCTATTAAATTCTCATTTAATATTTAAATATTTAATCTTAGAGATGCGAAGTGTTATAGGCATTGTAGTATGTATGTATATACATTGAGGATTGATAAAGAATAATTTTCTTTATTTTAGTTATTTTATTTTTAAATGGGCTTATTATCCCTAAAGGTTTCTATTTGAAATTAAATATGATAGATTTGTTAGCCGCCAAAATGGCCAAATTTATAAAGGTTAATTTGATTCCAAATAGGTTGATCATATAAATATATATTATTTATACGAATAATCATTGGCCCAAAGGTAGGTAGTTATTTGGCTAAATAATATATATGTTGAAAGATAATGTGCGTGTTTGTTGCTTATTCCGATAATAATTGGCCAGTGGAAGGTTATTATTTGGCCAAGTATTGGACATACCTGTGGTAATAAATATGTGATAATTATTAAGGCTTCACCATGTAAGTCATAGTCGGCCCAAAGGAAGGCTATGGTTTGACAAGACTTTTTGTCAATGTTTGATTACTACATTGAGAGTACCACTTACAAGTTGATATTTTTGTGTAAAGACTGAATGTTAATATTGTGCTAGGTATCTTGTAAATAAACTTATTTGACTTCAAATTATTTGTCAATATCATGTATGAAATATGATATGATGGTGTTTAAATATATACATGATATGATTGTTATGAGCTATGAAGCACCGACACTTCAAAAACCCTGACGTGTCGTGTCCGACACTTCCCGACACTCTCGGACACCCCGACACTCCAACACATGTTATAGAAATTCAAAAAAAGGTTTAAAGGTTACATTGCGTTGAATTTTAGTTCCAACTATTAAATTCATTAGATTACAATTACTATTTTATTGAGTTTGATATAAATATTTTGGATATCTTATTTTTTTTGCAAAATTTATGAATATTATAAATTTAGATTCATTTTTAATTAAATTATTGAATATTAAAAATAATATACAACACATAAATTAAAAATTATTTAATATCAAAACGTGTCCTAACGTGTCGAAATCTAACATTTTTTAGAATTAACGTGTCGGAGTGTCGTGTCGTATCGTGTCACGTGTCCCGTGTCAGTATCGGTGCTACATAGGTTATGAGTATGTTATCTTATTTTATTCTCTATAAAGTTTCTGCTACTTCTGCTAACTTTGTTGCTCAAGTGAATATGATTCTCATGCTTAATGGGGCAAATTTCAAGCTATTGAAATTGTTCTCGGCTGCATTGATTTAGACAATACGCTAATTCTACCTAAGAAAATCCGATACGGATAAGGTTGAGAAGTGAGATCTGTAACAGCCCGTGTTAACCCGGTTTGTTAACATACTATCGTATTAAGCCACGCTTAATTAAGATGCGGAATAACTTTTTCTTTAACTCAATTATGACGTCATTAACCTTAGTCAACTTGATTGCTTAATCAATTTCATAAAATACTGCCTGTATGTAAATTGCAAGACAACTAATTGAATACCTCATATATCATATAATGTGAGTATCTAAAGTCACAGGACTACAACACATAGCCTGGACCATAAATCCTGATACTTTAATACAACCTAAACTAAGAAGACAATAACAAGTCTATGTGGCATGGACAAACCCCATGCTCACCAAATAAGGCAACAATGCCCAATATCAGTCTCAACATAATCATAACTGAAAACATAAATAGCAGTCAAATAACCAGCATCCAACATGTCAGCATAACACAGATAAGTCTAACTCAACTCTGGCCTCCTGCCACCTGAGCCCTCAACATTACTTGAACCTGAAATAAGCGTCCCCAAACGTGGGGTGAGATCTCTAAACAAGAAATCTCAGTAAGACAAGGGGTCCTCAAGGATCTTCCACCCCTAGCTCACTTACATGTGCAATATAAGTTCAAAAGCAATATTTCCAATATTAGTTCCAAAACTATGCAATGCAACAGATATTCGTGCCATGTGTGCTTTTACTATCTACTGGTCAGAGAAATGTAGGAATACGTCTAAACCCACATGAGTACAAAGAACACCGCTTGCACCTCACCCACAGCCTCACCTTATCGTATGTACTACATACTCAGGCTTACCGTAAAGGTGGACACCACATGCATATCATAAAGGCACATTGCATATAACAGCTCAACAACATTTCCAAATATCAAAAGCATGTAACACAGCTTGCATATAACCATATCCCCACGGGACATGGTGGAACCATAACATGGCTGAACCGAGGACACAAAAGCTTACCTTGCAAGCAATCAATCTAAGCCACGAGTCCAACCACTTTCAAGTCCAAACACAGCATTATCAGAATCTTTTATGGACCAATAATATATCATTATTGATGCATCACAAGCATACTACTTAAAGACTACGCCTTTCCTTTACTTTTTACGTCTTAAGGCTTCCAACAAAGCCATAAGCCCTTAATCATGTGATTCTAGCTTAGTTTCTTAATTACAGAAGTTCAACTTCCTTAATCTAGGATCCACAAACCCCCAATAGCCTACTGTACCCACAGCACAGCTACTGTTCTGTGAAATCCTAGAATATCCGGATATTACAAGGGGCATATCCGGATATGCAATATCCGGATATCACACTGACTATATCCGGATATCCAGATCCCATATCCGGATATGAATATCTGGATACCATATCCGGATATCGATATCCGGATATCTGTTCGACAAATATCCGGATATCTCACGATAGAATGCAGTTTCTGCATCTCGTGAATATCCACTTCCAAAGATCCAACTTTTAACACTTAACTACGTTAAAGCATGCATCTTTAAACTCTTTTAGGTTCATACTCAGATTACCCTCTTGTTTACTCGTTAAACATGGAAAGACATCAACTTTAACCATCACAAACTTAAGATCAAAGGGGGCAAAGCTTACCAAAGCTCAAAACAGAGCAACACTAGCCCTTGGAGCTCACAACTGGACCTTCAAGGTTCTGACTTTGGTCCAGAACGAAAATGGACAACCAAGGTTGGTTCTTGCACTACAAGATGGCTCCTTGGCACCACCAATGCCAAGCCAAAGGTTCAATTCACTCAAGCTTACCAACTCAGCCCACCAACCTCACACACAGCAGCTGAAACACTGCCAAGGACTCTCCTTTCACTCCCACAAGGATGCTCACAAGTGTTTATGAACAGAAAGAGGGAGGAATCAAGCAAAAGGTGAAGACTTGACCTCAAATGGTGAGAAATGCAATGAAACAGTGCTTCAAACCAGCCACCACAAGGAAACTCACGTAGGAGGTGGTTATCTAGGGTCTTGTGCCCACTAATAGGAGTATATGTAGGGATTTAAGCCATAACGCACAATATTAGCCTTAATAGCAACGCGAAAGATCTTGATCCCAAACTTTGGAATCTAAACCTACTCATTTTTCTAAGATTTTTCATATATTTATTTTAATTTTCGGAACACCTTTCCGGTACGCGCTTTTCCATAGCCAGTATCAGTTCTGGCATCAGATTTCATTATTTTGACTTGAATCTTGTTTTAAAAGTCCTACATAATATTCTAGTAATTATCATGCACTTATTATAATTTCCCGGGACGCTTTTCCGGTACGCATTTATACCGGGTAGCAGAACCGGTATCTGCACTTTTCTTCCAAAAAGTGACTTTCAGCATTCTAACTCACTTACTATAATTATTTAAGCCAAATAATAATTATTAAGGTCAATTATGGAATCATTTCCTAATTATCATAATTAATTCATTAATTACCTTAATTAGCGGTGCAGGTTCTTACATTCACCCCACTTTTTTAAGGATTTTGTCCTCAAAATCAGAAACATATTTGTCTCGAAAGTCGGGATACTGCCGAAGAAGCTAATCCTCTCGCTCCCATGTGCACTCCTCGGGACTACGCCCAGTCCACTGTACCTTGACCATCGGAATAGTCTTGCTTCTAAGCTGCTTCTCGCCTCGATCGAGTATCTTGAGTGGTCCGACGAGAGTCTTTAGGTTCTCTCTAACCTCCACATCATCTGATTGCACCACGTGCGAAAGATCTGCTATGTACCTCCGAAGCTGAGACACGTGAAACACGTCGTCGATGTTGGCTAGGTTCGGAGGTAAGGCAAGTCGATAGGCAACAGGTCCTACTCTACCAAGGATCTGGTAGGGCCCAATAAACCGCGGGCTCAACTTCCTCACTCCGAGTGCCCGTCCAACACCGGTGATAGGTGAAAGTCTCACAAACACGTGCTCACCCTCACTAAACTCCAGTGGACGATGCTTGACATCATAGTAGCTCTTCTGGCGATTCTGCGCCTGCTTCAACTTTTCCCTGATCATCTGGATCTGCTGGGTAGTATCTTGGATAAAGTCCAAGCCAAAAAGCTCCTTATCTCCAACCTCAGACCAACAAGTAGGAGTCTGACACCTCCTACCATACAGTGCCTCGTAAGGTGCCATGCCCAGGCTAGCATGAAAACTGTTGTTGTACGAAAATTCCACCAACGGAAGGTACCTATCCCATGCTGAACCCTGCTCCAACGTGCAAGCCCTCAGCATGTCCTCCAATGTCTAGATGGTCCGCTCAGTCTGTCCGTCAGTCTGAGGGTGATAGGCGGTACTCAATCTCAGCTGTGTACCAAAAGCCTCCTGCAGCGCCTCCCAGAACCGAGATGTGAGCTTCGGGTCCCTATTACTGATGATACTCTCAGGCACCCCTGAAGCCTCACAATCTCGCAGACATATAGCTTGGCCAACTGCTCTGTAGTGAAGCTCAACTTCACTGGAAGAAAATGGGCAGACTTAGTTAATCTGTCCACAATGACCCAGATAGAGTCACAACCAGCTTGAGTCTTCGGCAATCCCACCACGAAATCCATGGAAATACTCTCCCACTTCCACTGTGGAATCTCAAGAGGTTGAAGTTTACCAGACGGTATCTGGTGCTCCATCTTTACTTTCTGACATATAAGGCACTTGGATACGTAGACCGCTATGTCTTTCTTCATGCCCGGCCACCAAAAATTTCTCTTTAAGTCCTAGTACATTTTTGTAGCACCTGGGTGGATAGTAAAATGGCCCTTATGAGCCTCTGCCATAACCTCCTCAGTCAATGGCCCTCGAGGGATTACAACCCTCTTCTGAAATAGCAGCAAACCATCCTCATTCCAATACACACCGTCCTGGTTCTTCACATAATCTAGGCACTCTCTTTGCACTTGCGCCTCTTTAATCTTTTCCATCAGCTCATTAATCACATTTGTTGTTTCCATCTCGAGCAGTGCGCCCCCAAACAAGGAGTTCACTCTCAAGTCTCTGAACTTTTCAATCACCTCATAGTCGCTCATCATCAAGCTGGATAAGCTCACGGATTTCCGACTCAAAGCATCGGCTACCACATTGGCCTTTCTAGGATGATACCTCAACTCAAAGTCGTAGTCCTTCAAGAACTCCATCCATCTCCGTTGTCTCATGTTCAACTCTTTCTGGTCAAACAGATATTTCAGACTCTTGTGGTCGCTGAATACAGCAAACTTCATGCCAAACAGGTAATGCCTCCAAATCTTGAAAGCAAAAACAATAGCTGCCAACTCCAAGTCGTGAGTCGGGTAGTTCTCCTCATGAGGTTTCAACTGTCTTGAAGCATAAGCAACAGCTTTTCCTTTCTGCATCAACACACAGCCTAGCCCCTTGCCAAAGGCGTGACGATAAAGCTCAAACTGCTTCGCAGGATCAGGAATGACTAACACATGAGCGGTAGTCAGTCTGTCCTTCAACTCTTGGAAACACTCATCACACTCATGTGTCCTCACGAATGGAGTCTCCTTTCGGGTAAGGCGAGTCATCGGTAGCACCATCTTGGAGAATCCCTCTAAGAACTTCCTGTAATACCCTGCCAAACCCAAGAAACTTCTCACTTCTGTAACCATCTTGGGCCTCTCCCAATACATCACGGCCTCAATCTTGTTAGGATCAACTGCAACTCCATCATCGGAAATCACATGACCCAAAAATTTCACCGCCTTGAGCCAAAACTCACATTTTGACGGCTTTGCATACAACTTTTTCTCTTTCAACACTTGCAAAACAATCTTCAAGTGCTCAGTATGCTCCTCCTCTGTCTTGGAGTAAATCAAGATGTCGTCAATGAAGACGATCACAAACTGATCCAGGTACGACTGGAAGATCATGTTCATGTAGTCCATGAACACTGCGGGTGCATTGGTGAGTCCAAACGGGATCACCAAGTACTCATAATGTCCATACCTCGAGCAAAAACGCTGTCTTTGGGACATCCTTCGGCTTTACCCGTATCTGATGGTATCCGGACCGGAGATCAATCTTGGAATATACGCAAGCACCCCTAAGCTGATCCAGCAAATCATCAATGCGTGGAAGGAGATACTTGTTCTTGATTGTCACCTTTTTCAACTGTCTGTAGTCGGTGCACAATCGCATAGTCTTATCTTTCTTTTTCACAAAAATGACCGGTGCTCCCCAAGGAGACACGCTCGACCGAATGAGATCTTTCGCTGAAAGCTCCTCAATATGCTTCTTCAGCTCTGCCAACTCCGGTGGCGACATCCGGTATGGAGCCAATGAAATAGGCCCCACACCAGGCAATAAATCAATCGAGAACTCTATCTCCCTCTACGGTGGAAACTCAGGAATCTCCTCAGGAAACACCTCGAGGAATTCCCTCACCACAGGAATGCCAGTGAGATCCTCCTGTGCCCCACTCACCAAACCTCCCAACATGACATAGCCAAATGCCCATGCTCTTAAGGCCCTCCTCGCCTGCAGGACTGAAATGAACGGTGAGGAACTGGCTGTGGACCCACCCAGAGACATCACCACTCTCTTGGCACAGCAATCAATCAATGCACAGTTTCTGGACAGCCAATCCATGCCCAGAATAATCTCCAAGTTGGCCATCGGTAATCTTATCAGATCTACCGAGAAGTCACGGCCATCCCACTGAAACGCTACATCGCGATGAACAGTGGAGGTCAAACATTTTTCTCCGGTGGCGGTGGTCACCCGCATCGGTGAGAAAGCACATCACTGGGCAACTCAAGCCCCACAGCAATAAGGGTAGCAACAAGTGAATGCGTTGCCCCGGAATCAAATAATACATCAACAGTTGAACCACCAATGGTAACAGTACCTCTGACCAGGTTCGGAGCTCTGTCCGACTGCTGCCGATCTAGGGTGTACACACACCCAGTAGTAGGTGGCACTGCTGGTGCCCCAGTAGGAACCATCTGCAATGGCACTGCCTACACTGCAGCAACTCTCACCGTCGGGCAATCTCTGGAATAGTGGCCCTCCTTGCCACACTGGAAGCATATCAGCTGGCCTGTAGCACACGGCCCAAAATGTGACTTCCCGCATCCCGAGCATCTGGGAGCAGGAGGTCTCGCTGTGTTCCCCTGTGAATATCCACTTCCAAAGATCCAACTTTTAACACTTAACTACGTTAAAGCATGCATCTTTAAACTGTTTTAGGTTCATACTCAGATTACCCTCTTGTTTACTCATTAAACATGGCAAGACATCAACTTTAACCATCACAAACTTAAGATCAAAGGTGGCAAAGCTTACCAAAGCTCAAAACAGAGCAACACTAGCCCTTGGAGCTCACAACTGGACCTTCAAGGTTCTGACTTTGGTCCAGAACGAAAATGGACAACCAAGGTTGGTTCTTGCACTACAAGATGGCTCCTTGGCACCACCAATGCCAAGCCAAAGGTTCAAGTCACTCAAGCTTACCAACTCAGCCCACCAACCTCACACACAGCAACTGAAACACTGCCAAGGACTCTCATTTCACTCCCACAAGGATGCTCACAAGTGTTTATGAAGAGAAAGAGGGAAGAATCAAGCAAAAGGTGAAGACTTGACCCTCAAATGGTGAGAAATGCAATGAAAAAGTGCTACAGACCAGCCACCACAAGGAAACTCACGTAGGAGGTGGTTATCTAGGGTTTTGTGCCCACTAATAAGAGTATATGTAGGGATTTAAGCCATAACGCACAGTATTAGCCTTAATAGCAACACAAAAGATCTTGATCCCAAACTTTGGAATCTAAACCTACTCATTTTTCTAAGATTTTTCATATTTTTATTTTATTTTTCGGAACACCTTTCCGGTACGCGCTTTTCCATAGCCAGTATCAGTTCTGGCATCAGATTCCATTATTTTGACTTGAAACTTATTTTACAAGTCCTACATAATATTCTAGTAATTATCATGCACTTATTATAATTTTCCGGGACGCTTTTCCGGTACGCATTTATACGGGGTAGCAGAACCGGTATCTGCACTTTTCTTCCGAAAAGTGACTTTCAGCATTCTAGCTCACTTACTATAATTAATTAAGCCAAATAATAATTATTAAGCTCAATTATGGAATCATTTCGTAATTATCATAATTAATTCATTAATTACCTTAATTAGCGGTGCGGGTTCTTACAAGATCGCTCAAATTGCATGTGTCTGATGATCATGAAATGTTGCGTTTCAGAGGTGTTTAGGGGCTCGATAGTTGAGATTACTGATGCGGAGATATCTGCAAGGCACTCCGACGCTCAAGTCAATAAATATTCAATCTGGTCAAGTATGGATGAGAGGATGATCATACCTGAGCTTAATGCCTCTATATATATGTAAGATTAGTGTCCTAGTTGTGCCGCCTGCTGTATTCATTCCAATTGGTGGACAAAAGTGGTTTTTGCAGGCTAACTGTTGATGAACTCAGCAAGTGCATCGGTCGTACAAGTAATAAAGTGATAAGAAAGTTGTCGATCCCACGAGGACTGATGACCAAGCAATAATTTATCTATTTAACTAAAGTTGGATCGATCATTAAAGGTTGTCTTGAGAATATTGTGATTAAATTAAAAACAGAATTTATAAACTTATTTTTGGTTTTTAATGATTTAGAAAATAAATTCAGAATTAATAAATCTAGAGAAAGGTTTTGAGTTTTTAATAAAAAGGCGTAGCTAGGATTCAACTTCCCCAAATGGTTTCTTAACGAGTTTACCTATTCTTACGATTACATTCAAGATCAAATTATTAACAGCTCTTTCTATGATTGATTATATCACAATCCCTTGGTAATCTAATCCTTTATTCTAATCCAAAGCCTAATCCCTTAGTACTTTTTCATAAAATAAGCATTAACGCAAGAACCTACGGTCATAGAATTCGTAAGTCTATCCCTAGATCATACAAATTCTGGCAATCAATCAATCAGAATCATACACCAACATCCCTATTGTCATGCACGAATCTAATGCTCATTCAGGATGGCCAGATCATAAATAAGACTAATCATAAATATTAGATTAATTGCATAATTCAAAAGCACGAATGTAATTCATAAGAAATAAGTAAACAACAACTAAGAACCCATTGGTTTTGTCTCATCCTAACTACTAACAAGAACTTAGCTATGCATAATCATAAAGACAGAATTAAAAGATACAAAGAAACTATAAAGATTTATAAAAGAAACATAAAACCCGATCTCCACAATGAAGCTTTGACAGGTTCTCCGTTCCTCAGGTCCGGAACGGAGCTTTTCCTTTTCCTGAGCCGCATCCATCATGATCTCTGATGTCCTCCGTCTTCCCAATGTATAGAACAAGCCCTAACGTGTCCTTTTAAAGAAATAAAAAGAGCTTTTTTAATATTTGGATCAGCTCGCTGAACAAGAATTAATATTGATTAATTCTTTATTTTTCTTGATCTTTATCATTTTCAACTGCCTTTATCCCTTAGAATTGGTGATTTGTTATTTTAAACCTGAAACAACCTAAAACAATAAAAAGGATTAGGATCTTATCTAGTTATTGGCATTTTACTAACCTTTACTATTTTATTAATTAACACTATATTTTTAATCATATTAATTATTATTTGAATTACATTTCATATTAAAAACATAGTGTATTTTTACACTTATCACTAACCCATGTGCGGGATGGCTAAAGTTAGGCTAAAGCCTTGTAGACGTAGTTGTAAGCACCTATATGTTCTCTAGCCATTGACTATGAGTGGGAGATAATGTTATGAGCAACTCATATCGTGTGACCGCAATTGAATGAGTAGTTGATGTGTGTATCAAGAGGTTGCGTGATTGCCAAGATTTTTCCTAAAAGTAATAGTCTTTGGGCCTTATGAGCCTTTTACTGTTTGGACCTGTAATCCCGCATAGGATGGGTCCACATCAATAACATATAATAAGAAGGATTAACAAAAAAAAACAAACCGCAATAGAGTAGAACTTTGATATTTTGTGTAAGGCCATTTTGTTATTTATAATTCAATTTGTAGTTTATATACAATTGATCTTCATGTCTTCGTAAAAAATATGCTCTCTTTTTTATTTATTTTTCTTTGTTTTTTTATTTTTTATTTTATTTTTTTATTTTTTCTGAAAAGAAGTTTAGGGAGTAATGGGAGTAACCTATTCCAAGTTCAAGCACAGCATGCCACATGCCACAAGCTTCAAGAACAGTAAAAACATTGCAATTACTCAAGTTCAAATTATGAATGCGATGTATTTATTTTTCGATTTTAGTCTTACGTCATTGCTCGTAATGGGACAGCTAATGCTTTCATAACTATGGGGAAAATTAAGGAAACGTGTATTATGATTTAAACTCTTATCTGTATTGCTATACACAAGAACCTCTCCTAATCACCATAACTGAGCCTGAAGTGACTAGGTTCAATTTTCTTATCTTTATTTCTCTATTATCATTATGACGCTTATCAAAAATGTTTAGCGCGTATGAATTAACTTAAAATTGAAACAGCTTATAAGCAGTAATGTAACACTCCCGTGTTAACCCGGTTTGTTAACATGTCATTGTATTAAGCCACACTTAATTAAAAATTTGCGGAATATCTTTTTTTTTCTTCAATTATGACGTAATTATTATTACCAAGTTGAATTACTTAATCCATTTTCATAAAACATTGTCTGTATGTAAATTACAAGACATCTATATGAAATATCTCATAATATAAATATAAAGTGTGTATCTAAGGTCACGGATCTACAACACGTAGTCCGGACAATATCCTGATACATTATACAATTAACGTCTGAAAACACAAAGACAAGACAATGTGGCATGGACAATCCCCATGCTCACCAAATAAGGCAACAAAGCCCCAACAACAGTCTCAACTCAAATATCATAATACTGACAGAAAAAATAAACAACATACAATATCCAGTCATGTTAGTATATATCAACTAAGCTCTGGCCTCCGGCCTCTAGAAGCATCAGCCCCCAAATTACCTGAACCTGAAATAAGCGTCCCCAAACGTGGGGTGAGATCTCTAAACAAGAAATCTCAGTAAGACAAGGGGTCCTCAAGGATCTTCCACCCCAAGCTCACTTACATGTGCAATATAAGTTCAAAAGCATTTATTCAATATAAGTTCCAAAATAGTGCAATGCAACAGATAATCATGTCATGTGTGTTAATAAACTATTCTACTGATTAGAGAAAAGTGCAGAAATACGTCTATTACCCACACAATACCATCCCTTGTTGTACTCGCCCACAGGACCACCTCTTGGCCTCCTGTGGTGTAACACCACATACATATTATAAGAGATTGCACTTAATAGCTTATTAGCATTTCATAAACAGTACATGAAAACACATCATGCATATAAACCATCCCCCATGGGCAATGGTGTAACCAAACAATGGCAAAGCCGAGGACACGAAAGCTTGCCTTGCAAGCTATCAATCCAAAGCCAAGAGTACACACATCTCAAGGTCCAAACACATCAGAATCACAATCTGATTTAGACCAATAATTATATCAATAACATTGCTTATAAGCATAAACATAAAGACTACGTTTTTTCCTTTTACGATTTACGTCTTAAGGCTTTCCACAAAGCCACGAGCCCTTAATCCCTTGATTCTGACTTAGTTAAGTAGTTATAGAAGTCTCACTTCATCAAACTAGGGTCCACAAACCCATAAATCAAATCTGTATGAATAGTACCTTAATGTTCATCGAAATCCTAGAATATCCGAATATATGTCGGGGCTATATCTGAATATCACAAGACCCATATCCGGATATAAATATCCGGATATCATATCCAGATATTTCGCGACAGAATGCAATTTCTGCATTTCGTGAAGATATCCTTCCAAATTTGGTTTTTTAACCCAATGTAACGTCCAAGCATGCATCTTTATTCATATTTAGGTTCAAGTTAAGGTTGGTTACTTGTTTAACCCATTAACATGTAAAGACACCACCTTTAAACCATAAAAACTCATGATCATGGTAGGGAACTTACCCAAGGCTCTCAAAATTGAGCAAGAAGTGCTCTTAGAGCTCACCACACAGTTCCAAAAATCAGACTTCAAGTGTCCACGAAAATAGCCTATCAAGATGATCACTTTCTCTACTAAGAAGGCACCAAGAGACTTCCAAAGCTAAGACCAAAGCTCCCACCAAGAGAATCAAGAATTCAGCCCCATAACTCCTCACAAAACAGCCTCTATACTCAGAAATGTAGCTCACCTCTCACACACAATGATTATTCCCACTCATCCAAGGTATTTTGGTGAAGAATCAAGAAGAAAAGGTGACAACTTGGAAGGTTTTTGAGCAAGGGAAGGCCAAGGATGAAGGTGGCAGCTCACACTGAGCAATTTCTCACGTAGAGAATGAAAGTGCCTAGGGTTTTGAGCCTTAAGTGAGCATATATAGGCCACTTAAGGATTAAACTCACAATATTAGTGTTAAATGATACGCTTAGCATTTTAATCCTAAACTTTAGAATCTTAACGTACTCATTTTTCTAAGATTTTTCATATTTTTATTTTATTTTACGGAACATCTTTTACGGTACGCACTTTTCCATAGTCACTATCAGTTCTGGCACCAGTTCTCATTATTTTGACTTGAAACTTGTTTTACACGTCCTATTAATATTCTAGTAATTATCATGTACTTATTTTAATTTTTCGGGATACTTCACCGGTACGCATTTATACCAGGTAGCAAAACCGGTATCTGCAATTTTCGTCCAAAAAATGACTTTCAGCATTATTTCTCACTTACTATAATTATTAGAGCCTCATAATAATTATTATGGTCAATTATGAAATTATTTATTAATTATCACATTTAATTAATTAACCTTAATTAACGGTACGAGTTCTTACGAGTAACATGTGATATCCCTACATCCTGATGGGGACTTCTGCTGCACTTTCTTAGTAAAAGGATAAAGAATAGTTCGCTCCGTTCTCATCACACAGCTCCGTTCGGCTGCACTTTCTAATTAAAACTTTATTTCTTTTATTATAAAAAAATTATTTTAAAATAAGTTTATTTCTAATATGACACGTAAACAAATTATCAATAATGAATATTTTTTGTTTTTGGATTTCTTCATTAGTTTATGGTAAACCGATTGATCCAATTTGAATTCGGTAAAACTTATATATTGAGAAGTTCTCTCAAAATATTTCTGGGGCTTGTACTCAAAACTATTAATTAAATGAAGCGAAAAACTACTCTTATACTATACGTGATAAATTTCTCTCATATATACCCTTTGATAATTGTCATTTTTTTCTTTTATTTTTATTTTTCAGGTAATGGAGCCTACAAGTTTATCTCTATGACATGAGATAACTTATTTCCTTTAATATGAGATTAATAAAATCCTTAAATGAGATAAATAGAAGTTCTCCCAAAACATTTTCAGGGCTTGAATTGAAAACAATTAATTAAATGAAATAAATTTTTTATCAGTTGAATCAATAATTATTTGTATAATGAATATATTTTGTTTTCACTTTAGCTGGAGGAATTGTGCTCACATATGGGGTTTGCAAGGGTTGAGATATTGTGCTCTCCTAGATAAATGATTTAGTATATTATTATTAGAAAATATGTATCATGTTCCATGAGATAATTAATTTTATGAAACACGCAAAAAGTGAATAGGACCCACTAAGGAGAAAATAGATAAAGAAAAAAGTGCATCACACCCACTTTTTAGGTGTTTTATAAGATAATTTGTTTCATCTAACATGAGAAACATATTTCTTTTATGAGTCTATCATCTATAATTTAACATGACCAGAAAAAATTTCTCACACAACATTTTGTGGGGCCCGCAGCAAAAAAAAAAAAAACTCTGGCATGCAAAATGAATCTCTATAACATAACACAATCAATTTTCCTACAACATAACTCTTATAAAACCCTTCTTTTATTGTTATTATTATTTTGGGTTTATATTTCTTATGTCACATAAGATGAAAATTTTTGCAACACATACATACTTAGGTGGGCCCCATTGGAAAAAATTAAAAATATTGGCACACGATGTGAGTGTAGCATAAGAAGGCTATTCTTATGTTGCATAACAAGTATAAATCCCTATTATTTTATTACAACTATTTAGTAGTGTTGAACGTGAAATATTCAGCAAGGACACTTAGTGATCCTATCTATGATGTAATGAGAGAGATAACTAGCCGGGGGAGTTATATGTGAAACACCCTTGATTTCCCTCGTCGAATTATTGGCTAGAGGTACAATCCTTTCCTTTGAAGGTTAAATCATCAGAAACGTGAAAACGCATCGTACCGATGCGATGAGGAATGAAGAACACCGCTTTGATTACCTGGATGAAGAAGTAAGCGTAACAATTCCTCACGTTCAGTTCTCCTTCTCTAGCCTCACGATCTGCAGCAACGCATCACGAACGGTCACAAAATCCGCTCTACGGTTGATCTTCCAGGCTATGACTCAAGAGGATCAGGGAGTCGTGTGGGCAACCGTTCAGATGATAAACATTGTCTCTTTGTGTTTCTGATTTCTGAAACCCTAGGAGACACAAGTGGTGAAGAATGTCCTTATATACCCTGCCCAATCCCATTAACCCTAAGTTTCATGGGTTAATTGGTCTTTGGGTTTACTCACTAAGGCCATTGGGCTTAGTGAATAAACAGCATACTCAACATCCTTGTCAGTTATTTCTCCCATTACTCGATAGATTGAACATTTGACGCTGAGAAGAGTAAGTTTATAATCTCACCCTCATCATCATGGCTAGTAGCATTCACTCAAACTTCATCCCAACCGACGAACCTCTACGGTCTTGAAATGAACCTGGGGCCTCCCTACGCTCCAATGCCAGGACAGATTCGGTGGAGGAAGGTCCCATTACCCATAACCTATTGCTTCAACTCCTGGAGAAGTAACGTGTCATACATCTAGAATTTGCACGGATTCGATACGAGGAGACATCTGAATGACACGTGGGGAATGACATATGAATGATAGAAAGGAAGTCGTACTTTATATTTTTGTAGTTTTAATTTAATAAAATAGAAAAAGTTATATTCATACATTTTTTTTTATCAACTATATTATATTTTGGATTTTATAAGAGTTATGTTATAGGAAAAGTGATTGTATTATGTTATAGAGATTCGTTTTACGTGTCGGAATTTTTTTTTTTTTTTGCTGCGGGCCCCACAAAATGTTGTGAGTGTAAGAAATTTTTTGTGGTCATGTTAAATGATAGATGATAAACCCTTATATTTTACCTGTAAGATAGTTTTGAATGAAATCTTACCTATAGAATTTAATGTAATTTGTAAATTTATAAAATAAAAAATAAAAAAATTATCAATATAATCCTCCTATAATAAAATAGGAAAACATTTGCTCATGTTGCATGAGAATTCAATTCTCATGTTGCATGAGAATTCAATTCTCATGTTGTGATCCTTCGATTTGCGTGCAAAACTTTTTTTTTCTTTTTTTTTCCTTTTTAATAAATGTGGGACCCACTACTAGTTGAGTCACAACATGAGAATTGAATTCTCATGCAACATGAGAAAATCAAAGCACAACAAAATAACTAAAACATGTTATAAAAAAAAAAAAAAAACTAAAACAAGCGGTTACAAATCCAAGTGTTGAATGATAGATGAATTAACCGGGTACATACAATGGGCGAGACCATAATCACATCCCACTCCAAGCTTGTCTGTACGGTTAATACTGGTCAGTTCCCATTTCCTTGTCAACCGAAAGCTTTCACATAAAACACACAGAGATCAAGTTCATTGAAAGGCTTTGCTTTCTAAAATTGGCGTTTATGCTATGAGTAAAAGATGTGCACTAAAGTTTGCCCATCTATATAAGATAGAACAAAGACCACTTGGACGGATAATGGAAATAAATACAGTCCCTACATTTTGCTGTTTTACCTAACTAATAATTTAGCTATCTAAAGCATCTATCTGTCTCTCTTCCTTTCTAATAACACTCGGACAGAGACACAAATAATGGTAGCTATCAAGGTTAATATATATATATATATTTTTATCTTTTTTAAGTAAATCATGATGCGAGTATTGAAATTTCCAACCAAAGGGGTTCGTCCTTACAAATTAACCAAGAGGAAAAAACCACTATATGTGTTCATGTCCTTTTTTCCATGGGTCATTCATGTATGGGGAGAACGAGTCTCCCGGACTCTTTCTCTTATGTGACAAACACATAAATATATTTATGTGGAGTCCACCTGAGAGAGAGAGAGTAATGCATTTTTGGATATATGGACCGTAGGAGATTAATTTCTCTAATAGCATAAACATAAACAATATCTTTCCTACCTATATATATATATATATATATATATATATATATATATATATATATATATATATATACTTTGACAGTGTCAAAATTCAAATTTGACGCTTCATCTGAGAGCTGTTAGATCAAAAAAGATCAACAACTCTGATTTGCAAGCATGTGATATCATTGAATTTTTTTTATCTAACGGCTCTCATTGAAATTTGACACCGGTGTCAAAGGATCATACCTCATATACATATATATATATATATATATATATATATATATATATATATATATATATATATACACTGGAATATATTTATCATATTGTATGAAATAATTTATCTTATTCTCATGCAATATGAAAAACATATTTCTTTTATATATAGGGCTTTGTATTTATCATTTAACATGAGATTACAAAAATTCCTACACATACATAATTTAAATGGGTCCCATCATAAATATATATATATATATATATATATATATATATATATATATATATATATATTGTAAAACGATCTCTCACCAACCTGGAAAAACAATCCTCCTAAAGTTTTTTCCGTTATATATAACATGAGCTTTTGTGTACCCGTTAGATAAATAATTTCATTCTTAAACCGAAGCTTATTCGTCCAGATTAAGACAGCACATTGAGCGTTTGTAAATTAGTAAGCAACAACTATGCCACATTTTCAAAGCTTGAACACTATTGATTTTTTTTTTTTATGTATATTCGAACACAATTGAGATTTACCTAGGTATAGTTCCGGTCTATGTATTTATTCATTATTAAAAAAGCCTGAAAATTGATTATGTACAAAGTTTTTTTTGGTAGAGTTACATGTAAAGAATTCTTTGGTCTTAATAAAACAATTAACTAGTTGTTATGTTTGACAATGCACTTTTTAGTTCAGGTTATTGGGTTTGTGCTCCTTTACTAAAGTCAAAATGGGTTAAGAGTATTAGAAGAGCCCAAAGAATCTAGAATTCAATAAGCTTAGGGCTACGATTTGTTGGAACCCTTATAAATACTACGACTTATGTCATCAGCATCTAAAGTCAATGAACAGAAGAGGTAAGCTCAAATCTAAAAAGGTGCTCACACACTTTTTCTGCTCCCTCGAGAGATAGCTTGGAAGGTTTACCATAGAGCAGAGACATATGTTTGAGCTAGAGAAATTTGTTCATGTTATGATGCTGAAGAGAACGGTACGTGAGTTCGTGCTGTGATACAGAGGAGATCAGTTCGTGAAGAGATTTTACACACAAGAAGATCACTTATAGATCTGCGCATCAAGAGGTAAATATGAGACGAGGATGATTCGGTAAGCATAACAATGTACTAGGTCTTAAATCGATTCCGCATAAATCCAAGAGTTCCTACAATTGGTATAAGAGCCTTGGCTATACATTGGTATGTGAATCTTGTTTCACTATTCATGTAATTAGTTAGCTTCATGAAATATGGCACCTAGGGTTCTATATTTGTTATTATAATTGGCATGAGGGTCCTTTATAATTCTGTTTATAAAAATTGATACTTTTATCTGGTTTTTGGCTTTAATCCATGGTAGAGATTTGAATGTATTCTATTGGGTTGTAACAAGGAGGCTGATCCTATATGATTAGGTTTCCTCCTTGATTTTATTTAAATTTTTGTAAATTATTTCGATCTATTTCAAAAATGGTAATGAAAGAAGATCAAGAATATGCAAAAAGAAGGACGTTTGTAATTATTTGGACGTGTTTGTGGTTTTCCGGAGGTCAATATAAGAAACCAACCATATGGAGTGAAAGATGACGAAAAATTAAGCAAGAAGACAACCGGTTACGGCCGAACGCGCCCTCACGCGCCACTAGAAGTGGCTGCATGTGGGTGCCGCTCGCTGGCAGGGATTGGGCGCGTGTGGGTGCGTCGCAGCTCCGATCGGGGTGGTTCCAGTGGCGGTAACTTCGTCTCTTCAAGGCGGTCTTTCTCCTAGAGTTTCTTGCTGAGATGAGTTCGAGTGACGGTGCAGTGGGCATGATAGCTAGGGTTTCCAAGAAGGAGGTTTGGGTTTCTCGCCAAAGTTTGGTATTTTGGGCCCATGATTACTATAAAGGGCTTGAAACAGAACCTATGGACCATAAGGAAGGAATATATGAGCTGAAAAGTTTCCTTTTGTTAATTTTGAAAATTCATTTTTATTTTTCTCTAGAGAACCATAGATTAAAGTCCAGTTTATAATTGCTATATTTAATGAATGGATGAATTATATGATTGATAACATGGTTGATGTGATAACATCCCATATAGAATATGTGGTGCCATATTGGTGCATAATTTGTTAATTACATGAGCATGATGACTGTTATGTTTGTACGACTAGATTAATAGTCATTATTATATCACCTTGTAGATTTGAAACACATAATTATACTTAAAATAAGGAGTAAAAGGAAGGATTAGTGAAAATCCTGAGTTCTGGGTCAAAATACGTAAAAAGGATAAAACAGTAATTTGACAAATACATAACCCTAAACTATAAAATGATAGAATAAGGCCTCAAATGAGAAAAGTAACCCTGGAAATGGATTCGGAACAAAAAATTGAGTGGTTAGGAAAGTTTCTGGAAAATTGATGAATAGTACTTTTAACGGATGAAAATATCGCGGTATAGTTGCACCAAAAAACGTGCCAAGTGAAATTTGTGTTGAAGGTTTGTATATAAGTTGGAAAAAGTACTTACGAATTTTAGGCTTTTTAGGGAAACATGCCAACGGTGCACCACTAGGGGTAAAATCGTAATTTTACGTGATTACCGGGAAATTCCAGATTCATCTGTTAAAGTAAATTTAATGGACGGTAGTGCATAATGAATTTTTGAAGAAATAATTAATTCATGGTTTAATGGGAGTTTAAGTGAGAATATCCAAGTCATTTGATTGTGGGGTCCACTTGTACACATGGCAAGACACTTAAGTGACTTAAAAATACATGAAATTCTCTCTCCTCCCTCACATTCACGGCAACGTCCCCCTCCCTCAAAATTCTGAAACCTTGACCCCTACCCCATTGTTATATAGCTTAAGTTTTCATTTTGAATTCTAGATATCTTTAGGCAAAACATTAAACATGAGACTTGTTTGTCTTGAGCTTATGAGTATCTTTCATGTCTTGAACTTTTGATGATAATGAGTGTGTGAGGAGATCATTACTTGGAAGGGGGGACGGTTTTGGTGCTAAAGGTGGTGATTGAAGGTAGTTTTGAATAATCTAAGACCTGAAACTTCATCCTTGGAGTAAATGCAACACATTGGTAGTGAGTTTTCCTAATTTGGCTGAGTTTTCATTGAAATCTAATTTTGTTATGTGTTCTTGAGTCTTTGAATATGGTGGGGCTGTTTTGGTGGATCTTATGACTATGCTCCTTTGAAAAATAATGATAACATTGACAAATAAAAGGTAGAAATCAAATAAAAACTTCGGTGTGGTGGATGATACTTAGATCGAAATTTATGATGGAAAAAGTGATGAATTGTGTAGTGAATTGATATTGAGATGGTGGATTAGTTTTGATGATGGTTTATGCTTAGTTTTGATGATGGGTTATGTATATTTGGTATAATGGTGTTGAATTGGAAAGGGGTTCTTGATGATTTATAATTACAATTATAATACTGAATCTTCTGACTGAACATAGTTTAGATTTTCGCTCATATCTTAAGCTATAGACCTTGGATTTGAACATCCTTTAGTGTTTTAAAAAGCTTAGAAATATACCTACAAATATAATGATTGGGTAGTTAAAGGACCTTAATCGGAGCTCCAATTTCTGTAATGGTACTGTCACGGATTCTGGCACTGCTTCAGCAATTTGGACGTATCTGGAGTTATAGGTATGGGATTAGGATGTTCTCAATTGTTTTGGAAAGATAATACCCTAAGCTAAAACTTTTAGGAATAAGTAGAAATCAAATTCTGATGTTTGAGTAGGGTAAATTAGCCGTGAAATGAAGACAATGGTGCAATCATAGGCTTAGAGAGTAACGTGTTGTAGTGAAATGAGCATAACTCAAGCTAGAGAGCTCAAAATTGAGTGAGTTTGAACCTATATAAGGCTAAATCAAAGATGTTTAATTCTGGTGAGTGGTAGAATTTTAGACAAGCGAATTAATCCCAGTTTATTTTTAATGTTCTGCTCATTTTCTAAAATTTGATTTTTAGAACATATTCATTTACTAAGGGCATAACTTGGGATGTATAAATCCAAACGAGACATATAATATACCGTTGGAAAGCTCTAGACATCTAGATTATGTTGGTAAAATATCAGAATTTTAGAAGAACAAATTATGATTAAATGATTTTATAGAAAGTATGGAAACTAAGGTTAATCTAATAAATTAGATTAATTGCCTATTATGTATGATTTGTAAGAATTAATGAGATTATAGTTATGACTAATAATAAAGGAGTTACTTTAATTGAAGATTTTAAAGTACACAAGATATAATATGATTTCTTGAAGTTAAAGAAACATGCTTTTAGTGGTTGTTAATAGTAATGTGTGTATATATTGTAAGTTATGAATTAAGTGGACAATGTCATTTTTAATAGGTGACTTGTTTGAATCAAGTAAGCTTGGATAATCTATTGATGTCTAAGCGAATTGGAAAAGGAAGCAAGCTTAAAGGTAATCCCTTGGTAGTGGGGTTAATCCCCGTGTGTGCTTCACCATGCCATTGGGGTAGTGGTTGGAGTTGTATGTCAATGATGTGATTATAACATGCTCATGCATATGTATGTGTATATTTGGTACATAAGATGTATCATATCTCTGGCCAGTAGATAGTTGCCTTCAGGTGTACGGAGTTCCACTTGATAAGTCTCTGTGAGGGAGTTCCAGTCGACCTGGGGTCATGGAGTTGTTTTCCGTTGAGGAGCACTCTAGGAATGTCTATAGTGTATTGGTGGTGGGTTCCTTGGTTGATATTCTGGGAACACTTCCCTGCATGAGAACTCGTAGGCTATATGCCGAGGCTAATAGGCCGGATGTTGTGTGGTTTTGGCTTCGACTATTCCAGCTTCATCGTATTTTTACTCCCTATGCATCCCTATTCACTAAATCCCTTGTTTTATCCCGTTTAGTTTGTTACGGTGCATTGTTGATTTACATCTGAGTAAGTCATGGGGTGGAGTAATCTTCAGAACATCTGGGATATTGAGATATATTCGTATATCTCACCCCGTGTTTGAGGCTTTATTTCAGGTTGTTGCAGTGGGACTGGAGCTATGGGCAAGAGGCCCATGGGATTAATACTTGGACATAGAGATTATTTCTCATTTTGAGGCCACTTTTGGCATAGGCTAGACTTAGGGCATGAATATTGTAAGAACCCGCACCGCTAATTAAGGTAATTAGTGAATTAATTATGATAATTAGGAAATGATTCCATAATTGACCTTAATAATTATTATTGGGCTTAAATAATTATACTGAGTGAGTAAAAAGGCTGAAAGTCGCTTTTCGGAAGAAAAGCGCAGATACCGGTTCTGCTACCCGGTATAAATGCGTACCGGAAAAGTATCCCGGAAAATTATAACGAATGCATGATAATTACTAGAATATTATGTAGGACTTGTAAAACAAGTTTCAAGTCAAAATAACGTAATCTGATGCCAGACCTGATACTGGCTATGGAAAAGCGCGTACCGGAAAGGTGCTCCGAAAAATAAAATAAAAATATGAAAAATCTTAGAAAAATGTGTAGGTCTAGATTCCAAAGTTTGGGATCAAGATCTTTTACTTTGCTATTAAGGCTAATACTGCGCGTTAAGTGGCCTTGTGCCTATAAATAGACATACTAAGGCACAAAACCCTAGGAAAACCCATTTCTTACGTGAGTGGCTGCTGCCTTGTGTGGAAATCACTGTTCCATTGACTCTCCTCCACCCCTTGTGCTTCCTTTGCCCTCCTTCTTCCTTTGGCCAAGATTATCACCTTTCATGCTTGTTCCATCATTTTAAACACTTGGTGAGGGTGAGAGTGAGTTTTGAGACTACATTGTTGGTCTCAATCTGAGTTGAGAAAGCTGTGTTGGTTGAGGGGTGAGGTTGAGTTTGTGTCATGGAGGGAAGAAGCTCCAAGTAGCTTTCTTGGTGAAGAAATAACTCACCTTGCTACTTCATTTTCGTTCTTCCTCAAAGGCAGAACCTTGGAGCTTCAGAGAGGGCTTCATATCTCTGTCCATTTCTATCTTAAGCCTTGGGGTAAGTTACCTCACCTTGATCATGAGTTTATCTTGCTTAAAAGTGGTGTCTTAGCATGTAAAAGGCTAAAATGAAGTAACCAACACCTAAGTGAACTTGTATATGCTTAAAAATGGATCCTTGGTCGTGTACAAGTGTTAAAAGTTGGATCTTTGGACTGGATATCCACGAAATGCAGAAACTGCATTCTGTCGTGAGATATCCGGATATCTGTCGAACAGATATCCGGATATTGATATCCGGATATGGTATCCGGATATTGATATCCGGATGTGGGATATGGGTATCCGGATATGTTATATCCGGATATGGCCTGTGTGATATCCGGATATGGCATATCCGGATATATCCCTTGTGATATCCGGATATTCTGGGTTTGCGCAGAACAGTAGCTGTGCTGTGGGAACAGTAAGCTATTGGGGGTTTGTGGACCCTAGATTAAGGAAGTTGCACTTCTATAATTAATAAACTAAGTCAGAATCACATGATTAAGGGTTATGGCTTTGTTGGAAGCCTTGAGACGTAAACGTAAAAGAAAGGCGTAAGTCTTTAAGTTGTATGCTTGTGATGCATAAATATTGATGTATTATTGGTCCAAATCAGATTGTGATACTGTTGTGTTTGGACGAAAGAGTGGTTGGACTCTTGGCTTGGATAGCTAGCTTGCAAGGTAAGCTTTCGTGTCCTCGGTTTAGCCATTTTGTGGTTCCACCATGTCCCATGGGGATGTGGTTTATGCATGCTGTGTTACATGCTTTGATGATTTGGAAATGCTATTGAGCTATTATATGCAATGTGCTTTTATGATATGCATGTGGTGTCCACCTATACGGTAAGCCTGAGTATGTAGCACATACAAGATGGTGAGGCTGTGAGTGAGGTGCAAGCGGTGTTCCTTGTACTCATGTGGGTTTAGACGTATTCCTGCATTTCTCTGGCCAGTAGATTTGATAAACACACATGGCATGATTATCTGCTGCATCGCATGGTTTTGGAACTTATATTGTAAATACTGTTTTTGAGCTTATATTACACATGTAAGTGAGCTTGGGGTGGAAGATCCTTGAGGACCCCTTGTCTTACTGAGATTTCTTGTTTAGAGATCTCACCCCACGTTTGGGGACGCTTATTTCAGGATCAGGTAATGTTGAGGGCTCAGGTGGCAGGAGGCCAGAGCTGAGTTGATATTATGATATGCTGACATGCTGGATTTGACTGTTGTTTATGTCTTCCCGTTTTGATTATGATATTATGCTGAGACTGTTGTTGGGCATTGTGCCTTATTTGGTGAGCATGGGGTTTGTCCATGCCTCATGGTCTTGCTATTGTCTTTTTATTTTAAGTTGTAATTAAAGTATCAGGATTTTGACCCAGGCTATGTGTTGTAGTCCTGTGGCTTTAGATACTCACTTTATAATTATTGATGAGATATTCAGTTAGTTGTCTTGCAATTTACATACAGGCAGTATTTTATGAAATTGATTAAGTAATCAAGTTGGCTAAAGTTAATGACGTCATAATTGAATTAAAGAAAAAGTTATTCCGCATTTTAATTAAGCGTGGCTTAATACGATAGTATGTTAACAATCCGGGTTAACACGGGTTGTTACATTTTATGGTATCAGAGCACTTTCTAGGGAAAAGCCTGTATGTATTGCAATAACTTAGGATGTTTCGTTGCGTGTCTACTTTGCGTTCTCTCTGATTGGTGTGTGTTATGATGATGCATATGTGACCACATGGCGTGGGCCTGATCAACTCATTCTTTGTGTAACTTGTGCAGAGTCATGGTGCCACCAAGGAGGAACCCTAGTACGAGCGAGGATCAACCGGATCCTATCCTGGCTGCATTAGCTGAGATGCAGGCGGCCCGACTAGCCGACCAGGAGGCCACGAGGTGGGCAAACCAGGCGATGCTGGACGCCATCAGAGATGCGAACAGACGAGCCACGGCTGAGGTTCTGGAGGAGAACCGGATGGCCAACATGACTATGATGAGGGTCATGTTGGAGGAGTTGAGGGCTGGTCCTGCTGCTGGCCAGTGTCCTCCACCACCTCCACCGCCGCCACCGCCACCACCTCCGCCTAGTCAACAGGAGGACACCCAGAGTCAGATGGGTGAGGGCAGTCACATGACGGGGGCTATGCAGACCATCCCCGTATTTGCTGAGGATCGTGACTAAATCGATCGTCGGCTGAATGCTTTCCGCAAGCATAAGCCACCTTCTTTCGACGGATCTTATGATCCCATTGCTGCTGCCAGATGGTTACAGGCGTCGGACAAGATCTTCTGGATCATGCAGTGTACCGATCCGCAGAAGCTGATGTTTGCCACTTATATGCTAGAGGGCGAGGCCCATGAGTAGTGGACCAACATTTCTCACGTCTATGAGATGCAGGGTCGTGTGATGACGTGACCGTTCTTCGATGAGTGTTTTCTGGGTCAGTATTTCCCGTATGATGCACAGGAGAGGAAGCAAGGGGAGTTTGACCGTTTGGTTCAGGGCTCATTGTCAGTTGACGAGTACCTGGCCAAGTTTAATGAGCTGGTGAAGTTTTCACACTTCAGGATGGCGAGGCCTACTCCTACATTCTTGGCTGCTAAGTTTCGCAGGGGACTTAGTGAGGATATTGCTGGTTGCTTAGCTGGGTCTGCTTCCAGAGATTTTGGGACACTGGTCCAGCAGTGTCGTGATATTGAGGACTTCTACAGCACGAGTAAGGCCAAGAAGGCCAAGATTGAGGTGCCACAGGGTACTGGTGGTTCCGCTCCCTGGAGGAACAGGAAGTTTGCAAACAAGGGCAAGGGCAAACAGTTGGCGGCTAAGCAAGCGCCAAATCAATTTAAAAGGACTTCTACTCAGGGGAACGCAGCTAGACCTCCTGCTCCCAGATGCTCGGGATGCGGGAAGTCACACTTTGGGCCGTGTTCTACCGGTCAGCTGATATGCTTCCAGTGTGGCAAGGAGGGCCACTATTCTAGAGATTGCCCGACGGCGAGAATTGTTGCAGTGCAGGCTGTGCCATTGCAGATGGTTCCTACTGGAGCACCAGCAGTGCCACCTACTACGGGGCGAGTATACACACTTGATCGTCAGCAGTCGGATAGAGCTCCGAACCTGGTCAGAGGTACTGTTACCATTGGTGGTTCAGCTGTTGATGTGCTTTTTGATTCCGGGGCAACGCATTCTTTTGTTGCTACCCCTATTGCTGTGGGGCTTGAGTTGCCCAGTGATGTGCTTTCTCCACCGATGCGGGTGACCACCGCCACCGGAGAAAAATGTTTGACCTCCACTGTTCATCGCGATGTAGCGTTTCAGTGGGATGGCCGCGACTTCTCGGTAGATCTGATAGGATTGCCGATGGCCAACCTTGAGATTATTCTGGGCATGGATTGGTTGTCCAGAAACTGTGCATTGATTGATTGCTGTGCCAAGAGAGTGGTGATGTCTCCGGGTGGGTCCACAGCCAGTTCCTCACCGTTCATTTCAGTCCTGCAGGCGAGGAGGGCCTTGAGAGCAGGGGCATTTGGCTATGTCATGTTGGGAGGTTTGGTGAGTGGGACACAGGAGGATCTCACTGGCATTCCTGTGGTGAGGGAATTCCTCGAGGTGTTTCCCAACAGTTGAACAAGGTGACAATCAAGAACAAGTACCCTCTTCCACGCATTGATGATTTGCTGGATCAGCTCAGGGGTGCTTGCGTGTATTCCAAGATTGACCTCCGGTCCGGTTATCATCAGATACGGGTAAAACCGGAGGATGTCCCAAAGACAGCTTTTCGCTCGAGGTACGGGCATTATGAATACTTGGTGATCCCGTTTGAACTCACCAATGCACCCGCAGTGTTCATGGACTACATGAACAGGATCTTCCAGCCGTACCTGGATCAGTTTGTGATCGTCTTCATTGACGACATCTTAATTTACTCCAAGACGGAGGAGGAGCATGCTGAGCACTTCAAGATTGTTTTGCAAGTGTTGAAAGAGAAAAAGCTATATGCTAAGCCGTCAAAATGTGAGTTTTGGCTCAAGGCGGTGAGATTTCTGGGTCATGTGATTTCCACTGATGGAGTTGCAGTTGATCCTAACAAGATTGAGGCCGTGATGGACTGGGAGAGGCCCAAGACGGTTACAGAAGTGAGAAGCTTCTTGGGTTTGGCAGGGTACTATAGGAGGTTCATAGAGGGATTCTCCAAGATGGTGCTACCGATGACTCGCCTTACCCGAAAGGAGACTCCATTCGTGTGGACACATGAGTGTGAGGAATGTTTCCAGGAGTTGAAGGAGAGACTGACTACTGCTCCTGTGTTAGTCCTTCCTGATCCTGCGGAACAGTTTGAGTTATACTGCGATGCCTCTGGAAAGGGGTTAGGCTGTGTGTTGATGCAGAAAGGGAAAGTTGTTGCCTATGCTTCAAGACAGTTGAAACCTCATGAAGAGAACTACCCGACTCACGACCTGGAGTTGGCAGCCATTGTTTTTGCTTTCAAGATTTGGAGGCATTATCTGTTTGGCATGAAGTTTGCTGTATTCAGTGATCACAAGAGCCTGAAGTATCTGTTTGACCAGAAGGAGTTGAACATGAGACAGCGAAGATGGATGGAGTTCTTGAAGGACTACGACTTTGAGTTGAGGTACCATCCTGGCAAGGCCAATGTGGTAGCCGATGCTTTGAGTCGGAAATCCGTGAGCTTATCCAGCTTGATGATGAGCGACTACGAGGTGATCGAAAAGTTCAGAGACTTGAGAGTGAACTCCTTGTTTGGGGGCGCACTGCTCGAAATGGAAACAGCAGAAGTGATTAATGAGCTGATGGAAAAGATTAAAGAGGCGCAAGTGCAAAGAGAGTGCCTTGATTATGTGAAGAACCAGGATGGTGTGTCTTGGAACGAGGATGGTTTATTGTTGTTTCAGAAGAGGATTGTTATTCCTCGAGGGCCATTGACCGAAGAGGTTATGGCAGAGGCTCATAAGGGCCGGTTCATTATCCACCCTGGTGCTACGAAAATGTATCAGGACTTAAAAAGGAATTTTTGGTGGCCGGGCATGAAGAAGGACATAGCGGTCTGTCTAGGTGTCCAAGTGTCTGATATGTCAGAAAGTGAAGATCGAGCACCAGAAACCGTCTGGTAAACTTCAACCTCTGGAGATTCCACAGTGGAAGTGGGAGAGTATTTCCATGGACTTCGTGGTGGGATTGCCTAAGACTCAGGCTGGTTGTGACTCTATCTGGGTCATTGTGGACAGATTGACCAAGTCTGCCCATTTTCTTCCAGTGAAGGTGAGCTTCACTACAGAGCAATTGGCCAAGCTTTATGTCCGCGAGATTGTGAGGCTTCACGGGGTGCCCGAGAGTATCATCAGTGATAGGGACCCAAAGTTCACATCTCGGTTCTGGGAGGCGCTGCAGGAGGCAGTTGGTACACAGTTGAGATTGAGTACCGCCTATCACCCTCAGACTGACGGACAGACTGAGCGGACCATCCAGACATTGGAGGACATGTTGAGAGCTTGCACGTTGGAGCAGGGATCAGCATGGGATAGGTACCTTCCGTTGGTAGAATTCTCGTACAACAACAGTTTTCATGCTAGTCTGGGCATGGCACCCTACGAGGCGCTGTATGGTAGGAGGTGTCGGACTCCTACCTGCTAGTCTGAGGTTGGAGATAAAGAACTATTTGGCTTGGACTTTGTCCAAGATACTACCCAACAGATCCAGATGATCAGGGAAAAGTTGAAGCAGGCGCAGAATCGCCAGAAAAGCTACTATGATGTCAAGCATCGACCACTGAAGTTCAGTGAGGGTGAGCACGTGTTTGTGAAACTTTCACCTGTCACCGGTGTTGGATGGGCACTCGGAGTGAGGAAGTTGAGCCCGCGATTCATTGGGCCCTACGAGATCCTTGGTAGAGTAGGACCCGTTGCCTATCGACTCGCCTTGCCTCCGAACCTAGCCAACATCCACGACGTGTTTCACGTGTCTCAGCTTCGGAGGTACATAGCAGATCCTTCGCACGTGGTGCAACCGGGTGATGTGGAGGTTCGGGAGAACCTAAAGACTCCCGTCGGACCACTCAAGATCCTCGATCGAGGCGAGAAACAGCTTAGAAGCAAGATCATTCCGATGGTCAAGGTGCAGTGGACTGGGCGTAGTCCCGAGGAATGCACGTGGGAGCGAGAGGATGAGCTTCTCCGACAGTATCCCGACTTTCGAGACAGGTATGTATCTGATTTTGAGGACAAAATCCTTAAAAAGGTGGGGTGAATGTAAGAACCCGCACCGCTAATTAAGGTAATTAGTGAATTAATTATGATAATTAGGAAATGATTCCATAATTGACCTTAATAATTATTATTGGGCTTAAATAATTATACTGAGTGAGTAAAAATGCTGAAAGTCGCTTTTCGGAAGAAAAGCGCAGATACCGGTTCTGCTACCCGGTATAAATGCGTACCGGAAAAGTATCCCGGAAAATTATAACGAATGCATGATAATTACTAGAATATTATGTAGGACTTGTAAAACAAGTTTCAAGTCAAAATAACATAATCTGATGCCAGAACTGATACTGGCTATGGAAAAGCGCGTACCGGAAAGGTGCTCCGAAAAATAAAATAAAAATATGACAAATCTTAGAAAAATGTTTAGGTCTAGATTCCAAAGTTTGGGATCAAGATCTTTTACTTTTCTATTAAGGCTAATACTGCGCGTTAAGTGGCCTTGTGCCTATAAATAGACATACTAAGGCACAAAACCCTAGGAAAACCCATTTCTTACGTGAGTGGCTGCTGCCTTGTGTGGGAATCATTGTTCCATTGACTCGCCTCCACCCTTTGTGCTTCCTTTGCCCTCCTTCTTCTTCCTTTGGCCAAGATTATCACCTTTCATGCTTGTTCCATCATTTTAAACACTTGGTGAGGGTGAGAGTGAGTTTTGAGACTACATTGTTGGTCTCAATCTGAGTTGAGAAAGCTGTGTTGGTTGAGGGGTGAGGTTGAGTTTGTGTCATGGAGGGAAGAAGCTCCAAGTAGCTTTCTTGGTGAAGAAATAACTCACCTTGCTACTTCATTTTCGTTCTTCCTCAAAGGCAGAACCTTGGAGCTTCAGAGAGGGCTTCATATCTCTGTCCATTTCTATCTTAAGCCTTGGGGTAAGTTACCTCACCTTGATCATGAGTTTATCTTGCTTAAAAGTGGTGTCTTGGCATGTAAAAGGCTAAAATGAAGTAACCAACACCTAAGTGAACTTGTATATGCTTAAAAATGGATCCTTGGTCGTGTACAAGTGTTAAAAGTTGGACCTTTGGACTGGATATCCACGAAATGCAGAAACTGCATTCTGTCGTGAGATATCCGGATATCTGTCGAACAGATATCCGGATATTGATATCCGGATATGGTATCCGGATATTGATATCCGGATGTGGGATCTGGGTATCCGGATATGGTATATCCGGATATGGCCTGTGTGATATCCGGATATGGCATATCCGGATATATCCCTTGTGATATCCGGATATTCTGGGTTTGCGCAGAACAGTAGCTGTGCTGTGGGAACAGTAAGCTATTGGGGGTTTGTGGACCCTAGATTAAGGAAGCTGAACTTCAATAATTAATAAATTAAGTCAGAATCACATGATTAAGGGCTTATGGCTTTGTTGGAAGCCTTGAGACGTAAACGTAAAAGAAAGGCGTAAGTCTTTAAGTTGTATGCTTGTGATGCATAAATATTGATGTATTATTGGTCCAAATCAGATTGTGATACTGCTGTGTTTGGACGAAAGAGTGGTTGGACTCTTGGCTTGGATAGCTAGCTTGCAAGGTAAGCTTTCGTGTCCTCGGTTTAGCCATTTTGTGGTTCCACCATGTCCCATGGGGATGTGGTTTATGCATGCTATGTTACATGCTTTGATGATTTGGAAATGCTATTGAGCTATTATATGCAATGTGCTTTTATGATATGCATGTGGTGTCCACCTATATGGTAAGCCTGAGTATGTAGCACATACAAGATGGTGAGGCTGTGGGTGAGGTGCAAGCGGTGTTCCTTGTACTCATGTGGGTTTAGACGTATTCCTGCATTTCTCTGGCCAGTAGATTTAATAAACACACATGGCATGATTATCTGCTGCATCGCATAGTTTTGGAACTTATATTGTAAATACTGTTTTTGAACTTATATTACACATGTAAGTGAGCTTGGGGTGGAAGATCCTTGAGGACCCCTTGTCTTACTGAGATTTCTTGTTTAGAGATCTCACCCCACGTTTGGGGACGCTTATTTCAGGATCAGGTAATGTTGAGGGCTCAGGTGGCAGGAGGCCAGAGCTGAGTTGATATTATGATATGCTGACATGCTGGATTTGACTGTTGTTTATGTCTTCCCGTTTTGATTATGATATTATGCTGAGACTGTTGTTGGGCATTGTGCCTTATTTGGTGAGCAAGGGGTTTGTCCATGCCACATGGTCTTGCTATTGTCTTTTTATTTTAAGTTGTAATTAAAGTATCAGGATTTTGACCCAGGCTATGTGTTGTAGTCCTGTGGCTTTAGATACTTACTTTATAATTATTGATGAGATATTCAGTTAGTTGTCTTGCAATTTACATACAGGCAGTATTTTATGAAATTGATTAAGTAATCAAGTTGGCTAAAGTTAATGACGTCATAATTGAATTAAAGAAAAAGTTATTCCGCATTTTAATTAAGCGTGGCTTAATACGATAGTATGTTAACAATCCGGGTTAACACGGGCTGTTACAAATATTGTATATGGGTTTAGGATTATGTATATTGTCATATTTGTTCATGTCATATTTTGGCCTAAGTCTAGTTATTGATTCATTATGTTTTATTTGAGGACTTATTTGTATTTATATTAAGCATTTGGAGAATTATAATATTATTATTATGGACCTTGTGTGACATTTAAAGCATGTATGTGATCAAAGTGAAACAGGCCTATTCTAAGATATGATTTATGTTTAATGTGGAGAATGCATGCAAATGGAATAATGTGATTGAAATAAGTTTAAGTTTTGGCAATGTAAGTATTGAATTGTAACTTGAGGAAATTAATACAAATTGTAATGGGTTGTAAGAGCACCAGGGCATTGTTGGTCCTTGAATGCCACCCATGTCTATTAGGTACCGTTTCATGATAATAACATACTTTTGATAAAGTAGGATAGGTGATTTATATAAAATGACAGTTTTTGGGTCAACTTTTGGAGAGCATATCTCCCTCCATAGAGGTCTGATAGGAACGTGCCATTGAAGATTGAGATGTCAAATATGTTGTGTCAAAATTTGGTAGCCATTGGAGTTGTACGCATACCTGTAGATGTATTTGAGTGAGGACTATCCAGAACGCCCTGCAGCAGGGGATTGTCGGGTGGCAGTTTTGAGAAATTTATTTCTCCCTTAATTCTTGATCAAATTAGGCCCATGATATGTCAAATTGAACTTAAGGTGTCTAGTTTACTGTATAAAAATTTGAGAGCAATTTGGGGAGTATTTTGTTCAGAATCTGAGAAATTGTAGGGAATGTTTGGTGCCCTGTTTGTGGATGGCTGGTAGCTTTGTTTGTCCAACTTCAAATAATGATAACCGGAGTATGAGAACTTTATGGAACGTGTGATAGCTTGTTGAAAATATAATTCAGTGTAGAATAATATACTAAAATATGAGAGGCTTGTAACCACTAAATCTCTCGCAATATCCAGATTACTGAACCATGTTCAGTTATGTAAAAATTGTAAAAGTGAGAATTATGTAAGTGGGTTTATGGGAATCCCTTAATGACTCAAGATAAGCATAGTATGATAGTTAAGTAATTATTTTAATTATTCCACGTTTAGATTTTATTTATGATCACAGCTTTTATCATTACATTTTATTATTGTTTTTAAAAGTTTACGTAATGAAAAGGAAAAAGTTTACTCGCATTTGTAAATGAACTATTGTGATTGTAACTGTACTTACTAACATAATCAATGTTAACAATATCGGTGTACAACAGACTGTTACAATTATGGTAATTAATTCATATTTTAAAATTTAAATGTAATAGTTATTACATTTGATAGGCTGAATTAATGGTCATTATGACATTAAAACTAATTTTTGAAATATATGCATAAAAAATCTAATAATTTAATGGTTGTTATGGAAATTATAATTATTATGATTGCTGAAATATACATTAATAATTAAGTCAATTTTTGGATAATTTAAATGTAGATAAATAATTAAGAGTTTCCTAAGAGAATTATTTGTTTTGCAAGTAAATTATGCGTCTTCTAAAATAGTCATGTATAAACACAAGATGCATACCATAATCATGTACCATGATTGTGTTAAGCACACTTTTCCTTTCATGACTAGATTTTAGGACCTTAATGATTTCAAAATTCTGATAAGTCAAGCGATGCACGTTCGTTGGTGTGCATGCTTACATAGTTTTTGAAATCAAACAAAGGTTGCTCTCAATTAAACAATTCTTAGAAATTGAAAAAATTTCTTTAGTTGAATGGTAGGAGATTTAAATTAAGAAATTAATTTAACCGTCAAGCGCATTATAGGACCACTAATATTGGCAATATTAAGTTATTAAAGACAATTTTAAAATTGAACATTGAATTGGAGAGACTTATGAAAATTCTCAAATAAAAATATTGAATGAGTGAAGCTTTTAAATTAAGTATTTAATTTTAAAACATGTGGTCTCCATTTGTGGGTCCACTAATAAAATGGTCATGCGAAGCCCCAACGGATAAGCATGACTTGATTTTATTTCATTGGACCTTAATAATTTCAAAATTGTAATAAAGTATTGTACGGCCCAACGTCAGCAATGCTTAGAAACTAAAGATAAAATTCAACTTTGGTAATGATTTATAATGATTAACTTCATTCAACTTTGGTAAACTTATTAACCCTCCCATCGAGGCTCAAGTAATAGCACCGAAAGCCCAAATAAATTTTTTAGTTTTTACAAGTAACTTGTCCAACGTAAGCCTTGAAAAGAAAACTGAAGGATTGTTAACAATAAATAAGAGTAGTTATAAGAATCTACTTGTACTTCATTTGTTTATTGCAAGATTTGTTTTAAATTGTGTGCCTCGTATGTTTTTCAGAAAATATCTTAGAAATGATTTTGAGTTAAAAACCTCTAGATTGTATTAATTACGAATAAGTGAAAATAAAACTTTGATATTATTCTAAAACATGAAAGCTGAAGTTTGTCCTAATACTACCATGGCCACGACAAACTGCAGAGGATGCGTCTAAGGAAACTAAGACGCAATACTCAGATTGGGAAAGGGCAGATATAGTAGCTCATTGCTATGTTCTTGTCAGTCTTTCCAAACACTTGCACAAGCAAGTGTACATAGTTAAGAGTGGAGTAGAGATGTTTCAGACTCTTAATGACACGTTTGTTGCGTCTAGCAGCTTTGCTAGACATAATGCAATCAATGCAGATTTTGTTAAAAATATTAATTGCTAAATCCAAGGGATATCCCATGGTGGTAACAAGAACAAAATGCTTGGTTATCTATTGTCAAACTAGTTGCTATGAAGTAGCCGAAAGGCAAGTGCTTCAAGTGCGAACTGAAGGGACACTGAAAGAAAAATTGCCCAGAGGTGATGAAAAGAAGCATACATGGGTAAATTATGGCTTGATCAGTGGATAAATCATTGATTCAGGAACCACTGATTCTGTTTGTTACTCTTTGCAGTAGTTCAAACATGGCATGCCTGTCAGCAGTGGACAAAGAAATTTTAAGTTTGAAAATGGGAACTTGTGTCTACATTAGCAGCAGGACAAGTTATGTAAAAGATTATGGTTTTGGGCATTAGTTACATTTCAAAGTTCATCTTTGTCTTGTTTGTTCTGGTACATTGTTTAAATAGTCTTTATTACCTATGTCCGATACTCAATTAAATTTTTTGTGTTGAATAGAAAGGACAATGAACAAGAATATTCACCAAAGAAATAAAAGTTTCAAATGAAACATATTTTTGGCTTTTATAATTGAGTCAGATCACCTCAAATAGGAAACATGGTTTAGTTGAAAGAGGGACTGAAAGTTCAAGAGTCTTTTAACTAAAAGCTACATGTTGGTCCTATTTGGATGGTAAAATGGTCAAGCAATCCTACAAGGTCAAAAGAATTTGCGCAACCATTCAACTGGAATTGGTGCATACTAATGTATGTGGACCAATTAGCGTTCAAACTAGAAAAGGTGATGAGTACTTCATTATATAAATGGTTACTGTAGATTTGGACATATGAACCTAGTGCGCCATAAGTCTAAAGCTTTTGGAAAACTCTAAGTGGTTTAAGTCTGAGGTAGAAAAGCATCTAGGTGTTCAAATCAAAACCCTTTGGTCTGATTGAAGTGTTGGATACTCGTCTAGTAAGTTCAGATCTTACTTGATTTAAGAGGGGATAGATTTTCATAACTGTTAACTCTAGGAACACGTTAGTTGAATGAAGTTGTAGTATGCAATAATCAAACATTTTTAGACTTGGTGAAGATCAAGTTCAGTTATTCATCTTTGCTAATGTTGTTATGGGGAAATGCCTAGAAGAAGGTAATGTACCTTCTTGACTTGATTCCATTCAAGTCTATTATAGAGACACCTAAAGAATTATGAAAAAGGTGCATGCTCAGATCAAACCATATTCGGATTTAGGGTGCTTTGGCACACCGCTACAACAATGGTCAAATAACATGGAATCTTGTACGGAAGTGTGCATATTTTTTGGCTACCCGAAGAGAACCAAGGATGAGATCTTATTTAGTCCTAAGAATAAGATGATCTAAGTGAGCACTCACGTGATTTTCTTAAAGAAGGACTAGATGAGAAATTATAAGCTCTTAAATAAGGTTATTCTTGATGAGACTTATCTCATATCAAGGATTTCCAGAATCTCTAAAAGCTTCATCCATTGTTCCCTTAATTGTTCAAAGAGGGGAAATATATATCTCTAGGTGATCAAACACGAGAATCGTAATTGAAAATTTTACATGACAATATATAAGTGAAACTAGTAGAAATATTAGTATAATATGTGGAAGAACAGTATCAAGGAGTTGTTAAACACATAATATGTGGATGCTTAAGAAATTTAAGATCCACCATTTGTCACAATCTTGGATCTACCTGTAAATACACAAAGGTCTAGTGCGGTACATTCATAGTGGGAGAGAACCTTGCTAACTTTTAAGTTGTCTCGTGTTGATTAACATTGATCCCACTAGTTATGATAATGCACTAGAAGATATTGTTGATCAAGTGTTGCTCAAACTATGAATAATGAGATGGAATACTTGTATTTCAACTCCGTTTGGTCCCTAGTAAAGGCACTAAGATGGGTAAAATCCACTAGTTGAATGTGGACATAAAAGGAAAAGGGAGGATGGACAGGAAGTGTAACACGTCGTGTATACCCGGTTTGTTAACATGTCATCGTATTAAGCCACGCTTAATTTAAAAAAATGTGGAATATCTTTTTCTTTTTAATTATGAAGTCATTAGTCAAGTTGATTACTTAATCAATTTTCATAAAATATCGCTTGTATGTAAATTGCAAAAGACAGCTAACTGAAATACCTCAATATATATATATATATATATATATATATATATAAGTCACAGGACTACAACACGTAGCCTGGACAAATCCTGATACGTTATTACAACTCAAGGCTAAAAACATAAAGTCAAGTCAATGCGGCATGGACAATCCTCATGCTCACCAAATAAGGCAACAAAGCCCAATCAAGTCTCAGCAGCAACAACAACATAATAATGAAGCTAAAAGCATAAAGCAGTAAACATGATCCAGCATCCAAGCATATCAGCAAATCAGCATAAGCAGCATAAACAGATATCAACTAAGCTCTGGCCTCCTGCCACTAGAGGTCTCAACCCTGGGTTACCTGAACCTGAAATAAGCGCCCCAAACATGGGGTGAGATCTCTAAACAGAGATCTCAGTAAGACAAGGGGTCCTCAAGGATCTTCCACCCCAAGCTCACTTACATGTGCAATATAAGTTCAAAAGCATTTAACAGTTTTAGTTCCAAAACTATGCAGTGCAACAAATATTCATGCCATGTGTGTTATCACTATTCTACTGGCCAGAGAAATGCAGGAATACGTCTATTACCTACAGTTAGTACAAGGAACACCGCTTGCACCTCACCCACAGCCTCACCATCTTGTATGTACCACATACTCAGGCTTACCGTATAGGTGGAACACCACATGCATATCATAAAGGCACTCGCATATAACAGCTCAACAACATTTCATAAAGCAATACATGAAAACAACATCATGCATATAAACCATCCCCCCATGGGACATGGTGGAACCAACAATGGCAAAATCGAGGACACGAAAGCTTACCTTCAAAGCTAACTATCCAATGCCAAGATTCCACACAGCTCAAATTCCACACACAGCAGAATCACAATCTGGTTTGGACCAGCAATCATATCAATAATCAAAGCTCATAAGTATAAACATAAAGACTACGTTTTCCTTCTACGTTTTCCTTCTACGTTTTACGTCTTTAGGCTTCCCACAAATCCTTAAGCCCTTAATCCCTTGGTTCTGACTTATATTAACTAATACAGAAGTCCAACTTCAACAACCTAGGGTCCACAAACCCATAACTCAGTTCTGTATGAACAGTACCTTACTGTTCATCGAAAATCCAGAATATCCGGATATATGTCGGGGGCATATCCGGATATCAATATACAGATATCTCTCTGTCAATATCCGGATATTCAGATCTCCATATCCGGATATCAATATCCGGATATCCATATTCGGATATTTCCCGACAGAATGCAGTTCTGCATTTCGCAAGATATCCTTACCAAAGGTGGTTCATTTCATGCATACAGAAGCTTAAACATGCGATTTAAGGTTTGTTAACATTACACAACGTTAGGTTATGCTCAAAGGTTCATTACATGCATCAAGGTTCCATTTTTACTCAAGAAAACTCAAGTTCAAGGATGGTGATCATACCACAAGCTCAAAACAGCAACAAAGAAGGTGTCTTGATGGTTTCTAAGTCCCTATACAATGCAGCAACTCAAGACCACGAAAATGAGCATGAAGGTAGATTTTTTTCTCAACAAGAAAGCTCCTTGGAGCTTCGAAATACCAAATAAATGGCCACACCCCACAAGAGCATAGAACACAGCCCCTAGACTCCCAACACAGCAGTCCAAACGCTCAGAAGATGGTTCCTTTTCCCTCACCAATCACACCTCCAAGTGTTTGCAAGGTTAAAGAGAAGGAAAATCAAGAGAAGGTGATAGCTTGGTCTCAAAATGGTGGAGAGGAGCAATGAAACAGTGTTTATGGTCAGCTACCCCCAACAAGTCACGTATTCTGAGTGTGTGGCCTAGGGTTTTGAGCCTAGCATGCGTATTTATAGCGGTTTACAACTTAAACACACAGTATTATCATTAATTGCTACGCTTAGCATTTTAATCCCAAAATTAGGATTCTAAACCTACTCAATTTTACAAGATTTATCATATTTTTATTTTATTTTTCGCAGCACCTTTTCGTTACGTACTTTTCCATAGCCAGTATCAGTTCTGACACCAATTCTCATTATTTTAACTTGAAACTTGTTTTAAAAGTCCTACATATTATTCTAAGAATAAACATGAACTTATTATAATTTTCCAGGATACTTAACCAGTACGCATTTATACCAAGTAGCAGAACCAGTATCTGCACTTTTCGTCCGAAAAGCGACTTTCAGCATTAATACTCACTTACTATAGTTATTAAAGTCTCATAATAATTATTATGGTCAATTATGAAATTATTTCCTAATTCTCACATCTAATTAATTAATTTCCTTAATTAGCGGTGCAGGTTCTTACAGGAAGGTGAAAACCTTCAAAGCTTGCTTGGAGGCAATTTTTGCCAAATGCCATGCTTGAGTCTATCCAGATTCTCTTAGTTGCTGTTGTAAGTCTCAATTATGATATTTAATTTTGTGAGTTCGATGTCAGAAAATCTACATACAACAACCAAAAGGGTTTATAGCAAATGAGCACGAATACACGATATGCAAGTTGTGAAAGTCTATTTTATGGACTTAAGCAAGCATCCAGATAATGGAATATCATTTTTAATCGGTTAGCAAAATTTTGATTTTGAGAGAAACATTATGAATGATGTATTTTTGTATGTAAAGGATCCAAAAAGGGAGGCAGTAGCTTTTCTGGTACTTTCTGTAGATGATATGCTCCTTATTGAAAATAACGTGGAGGTAATATCAAGCATAAAGAGTTGGATGAGTAAGCATTTTGATATGAAATTCCTAAGGAAACCAATTATATTCTTCGTATAAGACTCTTATAAGACCAGAAGAATAAGTTATTGGCATCACCTTAATTAGGCTATTTACATTGACAAAAATCTTGCCAAAATTCAACATGAGAATTCTAACAGGGGAATTATAACTTTCAGATGTGGAATTCATCTTCCTAAGGAGTAACCAAAGACTTCGGAGAAGGAAGAATGCATATGTAGGATACCTTATGCATGGGAAATAGGTAGTCTCATGTATACTTTGTTGGGTGTTGAACCGAACATCTGCCACACAGTGAAAGTGGTGAGACAGTACCGTTCTGGACCTAGAGGAACACTAGATTATTGTTAAGTATGTACTCAAATATCTTCGGAGAATGAGAGAATATATGCAAGTATATTCTAGTGGGAGTTTTGAAAAATTGGGTTTTCACATATTTAGTTTTTCAAGTGGTTATTGACTCAAGGAACCAACCTCGAGCTATGAGTTCTTCACTAAACTCAAATAACATTAGAGGTGGATCTTGCAAACCTAGTTATTAAAAGTTTGTCAGAACTTGTGTTCGAGAGGCATGTTACTTCTTTGGGTCTTAGGAGGATCCCAGACTTGCATTAAGCGAATGGGAGATATTGGGTTCACTGTGCTCTTGGAGTAAGACAATGAAATAATGTAATCATTTTCTACATTTTACAAATAAGGTATTATTTATTTTGCGCACTATTTACAAACATCAAGGTCCGGATCAATTGTGGAGTATATGATCATATGGATACGTTCATAGAGGACATGATCATAGGTTCTCACAATTGATGAATAGATTCACAGTTGTTAAATAAAGTTGGGCACTTTATTTAGGGTGCAATATTTTATGAAATGGTTTTGTCCGAATCATTGTAAATTATTGGTGTGAATTAACATTCACATTGAAAGGATCAAGGAGAGATTTGATTAAGGTTATTTTCTGTCATAAGGTATCAAATCTCTAGAAAACTATAGTTATGTAATTTCTCTTAATCATGAGTTTATTATAAATAGGTAATTGAATAATTCTCATTCTTTGATTTACCAACGGGTGAGGTTCGATCTTTTGACGGCCAATGCATGGAATTTGATTATGTAATTTCTCTTATTTGATTATCGTTATTTATAAGATAAACAACATGGAATTTGTAGGATATGTCCCCTTGATATATTTCAATACTTGGATATTGAAGACACTGGCCAGTGCATGTAATCTACTAGAGAAACTATCATAGTCAAGGGAATAAATAATTGATTGAGTTACAGAAAATTCGTTAATCAATTATAGGAATTTTACAAAGGGGCGATGCATATTCATGTTATAAGTGTTATTAATCTTGAAGTTCAAGTTCGAGCTTTTAGTGGAGTAGCACAAAATTAGATAATCATTCGTTGATTATCAGGAGCCTTGATTAATAATAGATGGTAGATCCTCAGGCTAGCTTGAGACAAGAGATTAGGTGTTTTTAAGTTAATGATAACTTATGGGTTACATGGCTTGGGTTTTGGACTCAAGTTTCTACCCAAAAGAGCAAGTGGGAAATTGTTGGAATTTTCCTCTTTTAGTAAAGCCTATATGGGCTAAGAGTATGAGAGGAGCCGAAGAAACCTTAACCCCAATGAGCTTAGCGCTAGGGCTTCTTGGAGCCCTTATAAATACTATCATTTAAGCCATCAGCCTCTGAGGTCAATTAACAGAAGAGGTAAGCTCAGATCCGGAAAGGTGCCCACATATTTCCCCTTATTCCTCTAGACATAGATTGGAAGGTTTACCATAGAGAAGAGAGATCTGTTTGAGCTAGAGAAATCTGTTCCTGCTATAATGCTGAAGAGAACGGTACGTGGGCTCATGCTGTGACACAGAGGAGATCAGTTTGTGAAGGATTTTACACACAAGGTAGATCTGTGCGTCAAAAGGTAAATGTGAGACGAGGATGATTCGGTAAGCATACCAATGTATTAGGTCTTAAATCGCTTCCGCATAAATCCAATAGTTCCTACACAAGTAGCACCAGAAAACTGAGCAGATAGTGTTCAATCCTCTCCTGTACCGTCTTTGATAGAGGTTTAAAGCCTTCATATCGAAACTCGCCCCAAACTAGACTAGTCGCGAAGTAATGAATCGATTGAAATATCTTTGGGGGAAAATTATGCATTTTTTCTAGTACACTCGAGAACGTTTTTGAGCTAATTTATATGTTTAGCAAGATTTAATTTCTTTTTTATATGATATTAAGAGAACATTTTTCCGGATAATTATGTGAAGTCGCTATAAACCGTGATTAATAATTAATCTTTATTGTAAAGCCATTTTTTATTTCAAAAATATGTCTAAAATTTTTAAATATTTTGATACGTTTTAAATTAAAAAAATACAAAAAATATAATACCTTCGTAAAAGTTAGAATGAATAATTTCTAAAAAACAATAAATATTATCTTTAAAATTTTCTTCTTCTTTTTTCAAAATTTGTCTAAGCCCATCCTAAATTAATAAATGAAAACGCTAAGTTAGGTAGCATTTGAATGCTTGGTGATGCAAAGAAAAAGGGTGAAACACACGTTTGGTTGTCAATATTGTTGTCGTTGACACTTATGTGCGAGGATGTATGAGAGATTAACACAAAAGTTAGAAAGAATAAAAGTAGCTAGCAATGCTTTATAGTTAATTTCTTATGGGATACGTAACTTATTATTCTGTGCATGTCTTTTTCACCTCTATATATTTGACCAATGGGACAAAATACCTGTGCGCAGAAAGAGTAATTAAATGGCACAAAATATCAATTAATTATACTTGATAGTGCTGCACTGCAAGTGCTTATTGCGGGTATAAAGGTTTTGGGGGTAAAATATATTGTATTCTTTTTTTTTTTTTGGTAAGCAAATATATTGTATTCTAAACAAATGTCACATCAAACAATAATAAAATTTGAATTTTTTAAATAAAATTGTTCCATTTAAAATGGTCAATTGCAGTGACCTTATAAATTAACCAATGTATGACAGAAGACCTATTTTAAATTTATTCTAGTCGCACCATTAAATTTCTGCATAAAGATAATTGTTCTCATGATAATTCATCATGTTATTTTCATTAAATTTCTAATATATATAATTATTTTCTTTAGATAAGTAAAATAATATGAGGAAAAGAATGATAGAAATGGGCATATATCTAAGATACAAACGATTTTTCCTTTTTTTTTTTGAATTACCGTATATAGTTTTAGGGTTTAGTATTTTTCATGACGTCACAATATCTTCTAAAATTCCCAAATAATATAATTTTAAGATTTAGAAAAAAATATACAAGACTTTTTAAGTAATATTCGATATATAGGTTTTTTTTTCCACTATTATTGTAAAAGTAATATGTTGAAGCCTGATTTTGTGTTTCCACTTAGCTGGGCCTCTTCTTTTGTTTTTCAGGTTTCAAAAGTGGGTCTTCTCTTTCTATCTTCTTGAACTTAGGCCCAGCCGTAACTTTGTCATTGTACCCAAAAGGCCCAGGCTTTTTTCATTCTGGAGACATTTCTCGTCTAGACACTAGATGAGCAGTGTCACGATTGTAACGTTACGCAAGTTTACGAATTCAATTCCTCTATATATTGTTGAAAGTGTATTTTCTTTGATAAAATATATATTTATAATGAGGTAGGATCCTTTGATACCGGTGTCAAAATTCAAACTTAACACCTCATCTGAGAGCCGTTAGATCAAAAAAGATCAACGGCTCTGATTTGTAAGCATGTGACACCGTTGATCTTTTTTGATCTAACAGCTCTCAGATGATGTGTCAAATTTAAATTTTGACACCGGTATGTCAAAGGATCCTACCTCATTTATAATTGTTGATTAAACAATTATGAGTTGAAATTATAATAACATACATAAGATAGTTGCTTTTTAATATCATGTTTTGTTATGCTATTCCGATACATTCATATTATGTTTAGTTAAAAGCAAAACTTAGAAAACCAAAACTTAGAAAACCAAAATGTGTATATTCCAATCACTAATTATATTAGGGTCTCTCTTTTTTCATGTTGTAGGAAAAAAATTTTCCTACTATATATATAAGATGTAATGGGTCCCACCTCCTATTAAAAAATAAAAATAAAAATTTATTGCACACATTTTAATGTATCACCGGTAGGAGAAATAATTCTCTTATAACATAAGAATTCTTTTCCCCATTATATTATTACAAAACCAAAACTACATTGCACTAATGGCTCAAAACACAAGTTTCAAAAACATACCATATGCTAATTTTTCATCTATGACGTGAGCAGTGACATTAAAGTCACTTTGGGTGACTAATGTCCAAATAATATTACTACTCACCTAGAGAAATTTTTACATACGTTTCTATATAAACGTGGAGGCAACAATGTCCAAATATACAGTGTTCTGGAAGAGCGAGGCATATTCTCGTTTCTCAAAAGAGTGTTACTATTTAAGTTGTAATTTCTCATCGTTGTGTAAAATCCGGTGTTTTAAAATTCCGTCTCACTCCAGCATGATGGATTTAGAAAAAATTCTTTTATGTTTGCATATTTAAGATGGGAGTTTGGTGGCGTCGCTCTTGAATTTTTTTATATGATCTAATTTTTGCTTTCACTTTAAAAGTAAAGTTTTGGTAAATCAACCAAAGACTTAAGGAAATAATCGATAATGATAATTAAAAAATAGATAAGTACCAAAAAAAGACATTTGTAAAATCTAGTATAATTATAGGGGTTAATCAATCAAAAACTTACCTTTGTTGATGTCTATTTCATCCAAAGTTGATCAATTTTGTTTCACAAAAAAATGTGAAAAATTTCGTATGATTCTCCTCCACTCTTTACCTTTTTCCTTTCAATCTTCCCATTTTTTTTTTTTTTTACTTGACTTGAATCACACACCCCATTGTGAAATTTTTCCCCCTCAACTTTATCTCTGCAAATGCAAACAATGGCACCCACCTAGGCGGCATTGCACCCCAGGGTCGATCCCACTGGGTCACTGACTCTCTCTCTCTGAAGGTTCGAGTTAGTAATTTGATCCTACTTGTACGTTGACTCCTATTATCCCTGAAATCCCTTGGTTGAACCTGTGACTCTCAGGTCAGAAGGGTCAAAGGGGTCACTGCATTTTTTTAAATTATACATGAATTAAATAACGTCGTTTGATGTATAAAAAAACAAAACAAAACAAAAACTCGTTGCTGCCTAGATTTAGAACTAGATCGGAAATTTGAATCGTTATTCTTCTCTTCTGATCTTCTCTCCTAGACTCAAACTCAGTCTCCCTGATCCGGTAATCTCCTCTACCGAGCTGGTTCTTTTCTCCCCACCGTTAATTTTTCGTGCCACCCCGTCTCCTCCATTATTTTTTATTGGGTAAGGATCTCCTTTCGCATACTGTTGTAGGTGCATGAGAAGGACAAGAAGAGCCTGAGTTTGATGATATAACTTTTCATTAACTCCATTAGAATATGTGTTTTATACTTTGATCGTTTGATACTCTGATTAACTTGTGAATATCGACATATAGATGTAATTGGTTGAATTATGTTAAGTATATTTTGAATATTTAATTATTGGTGCTTTGATTTTTTTTGAATTTTTTATATAGGATATGTTTATATAGGATATGTTTTTTTGAATTTTTTATATAGGATATGTTAAGTATTGCGCTCGAATCTATGATTAGTTCTTGTTAGTGTTTTCTAAATTCTATTTATATTCCCTTGTAAACCGAGTGACTTGTAATCAAGTGGTGGTGATGTGAATACAGTACAGACAAGCTGAATGTAGTCTATATTGGATGAACCAAGATAAATTACTATATCGATTTTCTCTTCCCTTTCTCTTTTTGTTTTTTCTATTTGGGTATATTGTGCGATTGTCGATTTCGAACAATGATAACGGTCATTACAATAACTGTTAATACTCCAACATAGATTTTCAAACACCTAATATCATTCTCCACCTTAACAAACTTGCTAGTCATCTCCATGTCCAATTGATTATCACTAATATCAGAAAATACCAATTGATTATCACTAATATCATCTAACAATAAGAAATAACCACAATATTTTTACAAAAAAATAAATAAAAACTAATCACAATATATGACTTTTTCTCCAGTAAAAAATGCAACTAGTGAGTACTCCAACTAGAGGTGCACTTTGAAGTAAAATGTACTTTCACTCAATATCAAATTCATCACCCTGTATGATGGGCACTGGAAAAATGTTTTGTTTGGATTATTAGGAGTTTTGACGATTACACTATGGCATTCATCCCACACCCACATTTAGGACCTACACCTTTGCTATGTGCCATGATCACACACTTGATGCACTACCACTTTAGCTCATGAAAATGCTGAACTCCTAGTTCAGTTATGGGGGATGAACAGAATGATGAAAAGTAATTCAAAATCACCTGAAAAATGAAAATTCCATGTTGCAAAAAGTTTAATCCAAGTCAAACACTTAAAGTGCCCCATGTGAAGTTCTGTTAAGTCTAGCATAAAGAACTTAACCGAGAAACTAACGGGACCAACGTTGGTGAATATCAGGAACTCGATAAAAAGATTTCTTAGGGATTAATGTGTCTGAAGTGTTATTTCTCGGCTGATTTTGTAACAATATAGTAATTTAGTTTGAAAGATTTTTATGCGTCCACAAAGACTGGTAATTCTTTTTGTTAAACGTACTTAATCACCACCTTCGAAGTTCCAATCAGAGAAAGCCATTCTACTTGCTGGCAAATTTACTTTTATTTGGAGATTTCTCCACTTATTCATCGACTAATCCGGTAGAGCGAGCAGGATCGTAAGAGCAGCAAAGCATAGCTGTGTATTCAAGACTTCAACTCTTGATCACTAGTTAATCTGAAACAACCCCTTACTAGTTGATCGACGTGCTTGGTAATTGCCTGCAAATTTACTTGTTTATTATGAGTATTTGTAATTGTAAATGTAAAGAACTAATTCAACCCAAAAGCTTAAGCTTTTGGGTGAGGCTATATTAATGGTTTTATATATCTCAACACGCCCCCTCACACGAGAGCCCATTGGGCTTGAAGGATGGACAATGCACAGGCCGACCTACCTGTGCGAACAAAGAAATTCCACTTGAAAGAAAATGGGGGGCGGCGAGGATCGAATCCGGAACACGAGGCTCTGATACCATGTAAAAAACCAATTCAACCCAAAAGCTTAAGCTTTTGTGTGAGGCTACGTTAATGGTTTTATATATCTCAACAGTAAAGAACTAATTCAACCCAAAAGTTTATGCTACTGGGTGAAGCTACATTAATGGTTTTATGTATCTCAACACGCTCCCTCACACGAGAGCCCACTGGGTTTGAAGGGTGGACAATGCGCATGCCCACCTATCTATGCGAACAAAGAAATTCCACTTGAAAAAAAATGGGGGGCGGCGAAGATCGAACTCGGGACACGAGGCTCTGATACCATATAATGAACCAATTCAACCCAAAAGCTTAAGCCGTTGGGTGAGACTACATTAATAGTTTTATATATGTCAAGATTAATCATTTCATTCCTATCATCTACGACTACAATTAGCTTAGGAAACAAAAACTCCACTGTTTAGTGTGTAGAATAAATCACCTACTGCAGTGTCTTTCTTCATGCTTTCCTCCAATTTGCAGTTTCCTACTTCTAGTTTATTGATTATTGTGTACAATAATTCCTATTTCTAATTTATTTAAATCCCATTACGTTGACTTCAATGTTTAATTACAGTTTAGACATGTAAGATGCGTATTATATAATACATTATCTAGACTAATGATTGCATTTTTCAAACGTTTACTTCTTTGAAGCCCTGAATCTTGCCCTCAGAGTAGAAGTACCTACTACACAATCCATAGTATATATAGTGGACTAGGCCTTTGGCATTTGATCATAGCAATTTCCACTGTTATCTTACACTATCACAACCCAGAAACAAACTTCACTCTTAGACATGGCTCCAAGTTTCAACCCTTCAAATTCATTATATGACTTTGTTGTAAAAGATGGAAATGGGGTGAAAGGTTTGGTAGACTCAGGTTTATCAGAGGTGCCAGAGAGGTACATACAACCCCCACAAGAACGAATCAATAAGCTAGATTCAAGGCCACATGATGTGCCACCCATTGATTTGTCAAAGCTCAATGGTCCTGATCATGACATGGTGGTGGATGAGATTGTTAGAGCAGCTGAGACTCTTGGTTTCTTTCAGGTAATCAACCATTGTGTTCCTGTGGAGTTATTGGAATCACTTAAAGATGCAGCACACACATTCTTCAACTTGCCACCAGAGAAGAAAGCTGTTTACTGCACAGGGGTGAGCCCAAGCCCAAAGATAAAATATGGGACTAGCTTTGTTCCTGAGAAAGAGAAGGCCTTGGAATGGAAGGACTATATCAGTATGGTATATAGCAGTGATGAAGAGGCTCTTCAATATTGGCCTAATCAGTGCAAGTATGTGCTTCTACTCTCTCTACTAAATTCTCCACTTTTGAAAATATCAAATATTGTTGTGAACTAAATATTCTAAACTGCTACACGAAGACACATAAATAATTTTATATTATTTTTTGGTAACACATCCCCAGATGCCAAGAGTCTTATAGAATTGAAGCCTAAATAATTGCTAGAGATATATAAAATTATTAATGGGCCTTACGTGAGGTGATATTTTTTTTTTTTTTTGGTATAACCCGGAGGTTGAATTACCAGTTTGAACTCTTACGTGAGATGATTCTCCTCGTACGGCCCTGCTAGCCCCTCATTGGAACAACGAGTGCATTGAGCTTCGCCACCAGAGGAAGGATGAGACTAATCCCCCAACCGAGAAGCAGACACTTTCTTCCTCTAGCCCCAAAAGATTTTCCAAGAATTTGCTCGAGACAGGGTTTGAACCCCTGACTCAAGCAAACCCTTGAGAAGTCAGTTGCCAACTGAGCTACCCTCGGGGGTTTAATTGTTTTATCAATAATACATATGCTATCATCACATTTGAAGGATTTATTGTTGTACATGACAAACTTACTAAATCATAATAGACAGTTTCTGCAATAGCATTTATGGGTCTGAATTATATCTTTCTATATTTGTAGGGAAGTTGCACTTGATTATTTGAGGTTATCATGCAAGATGGCTAGAGGCATCCTGAAAATCTTGATAGGTAAGCTTGGAGTGGAACTAGATGACTCAAAAATTGAGAGTCTACTTGGTATGAGGATGGTTAACATGAACTACTACCCAGCATGCCCAAATCCAGAGCTCACAGTGGGTGTAGGGCGCCACTCAGACATGGGATCTATCACAGTGCTACTCCAAGATGGCATTGGTGGCTTATATGTCAAAGTGGAAGAAGACAATGATGCTGGAAAAGGAGAGTGGGTGGAAATTGCACCCATCCCTGGAGCTCTAGTCATCAATATTGGTGATACTTTAGAGGTTTGATATCTCGAAATTAGACATTTAAGTAAACAACTCAAATTTTAGAGACGCAAATTACAATTCAAACCCACTTTTAGTTGCCACGTCATAACTCAATTTTTAAATGCTTTCACTTAATATATAAGTCACATAGTATTATAGAACAAAGTGTCAAATAATCAATTTAATCTAAAATCTCAAGTTTTTATTTTATATATTATATCTCCAACATACTTCCTCCTACAAGAATCGTTTGTTTGATTGCTTGCATGATCGATTAATTAACTAAATCGAACAAGTTAATAATCTGGTTCTCGGTACAAGTGGTCGAATCAGCTGGGTGGGATAGGGTTTAATAACATGACCTTCATTAACATTAGTATTTGCCGTTCTATTTTTTAATAATTTCAAACCGTTATATTAAATGTTTTTTATAACTATTTGATTTAATTGGATTACTCAATACTATATAATGCAACTAATTCAATCTAACAACTTAACCTGTCAAGTAAATATGACATAAATTTAATTCTATATTATATTTCTATCTAACCTTGTTTTTACTTTTTTATTGATGTAAGATATTGAGCAATGGGAAGTATAAGAGTGCTGAACACCGAGTAAAGACAACGAGCACCCAATCCAGAGTATCAATTCCAGTGTTTACTGTGCCTATAGTTACAGAGAAGATTGGCCCATTACCAGAGGTGATGAAGAAAGATGGGTTGGCCCGTTATAGGGAAGTTGTGTTCCAGGATTACATGAACAACTTCTTTGGGAATGCTCATGATGGAAAGAATTCTCTTGATTTTGCAAGGATAACTCTGCCTAACTAGTATGGAAAAATAACGTGTGTATTTGAATAAGACTTTCAGTATCAAATAGCAATAAACCCAAGGCCATATATTATTAATCTCCTTGTCTTCCTCTTTGTTGCAGTCATCCATATTCATTACATTTGTCTAAAGTCTAAATTACATAACAAAAAATTGAATGGGTGAACATGAATCAATGGCGGACCCAAAAAATTTTATTTATGTCTGTACATTTAGTGGCATGCTGTCCTCGAAATTTTTTTTAAAACAAAGTTTTAAATGCATTAAAAAATAAAAGAATATAAAAAAGAAGAGTTTATATCCTCATGTTACATAAACCAAATTCTTTGTCATGTTAAGAAAAAGACAAGACAAACTCATTGAATAATATGCCCTCTCACTTTCTTTAATATTAACTTGTCTTTTCCTTAACATGACAAAGAAGTTAGTTCATATAACATTAGAGATATAATCCCCAAATAAGAAAAGGAAAGAAAACTTCAACTTAACATAAGAAAAAAATAGAAATCAAATTAATGATATAAAAATACTAAAACATAAGCAGTAAATAAGATGTGTTTCTTTCTCAGTACATTTGCTTGCATTCTTGGCAATCCATTTACTGAAATTACTCCTTACATTTCTAATTAATTAAAAAATGTATCTCTTCTTTACAAAAAAAATGTATTTCCAAATTTTTGTCTGCACTTGCACAACACAAGCAATTGAGCAGATTCGCCAGTGACATGAACCACTTACACCCTTTTGGGGTTCTTGACCAGCAAGTAAATATGTTCATACGACCAATTACATATGACTTAACTGTAAGAAATTTCAAAATAGGATTATATGATATTAGAACACCAAAGGATTTAGGCTTAATTGTTGAAGACATGATTATTGATTTCTTGAAGAATACTTGTTTCCTCTGATGCTCCTGCAATGGAAAGACCAGGATCTTCCTATGCAATTCAAACCACTCCCTGTTCACAACTTTCGATGGGGCGAGTTGTGGAGTGACGGTTTTCAACATACTGTGAATGCAGAGGGGACCTAGCCAAACTTATTAACCCTAGTCCCCTTCCCATCATGGGCCTATGGGTTAGGCCTACATTGTTACCCACACTAATCAATTTATAGATATCCAAGCCCAAATCAAAAGGATCACTAATTAACTGAGTTTTATACTGCACCCCTATATGGATCATGACTTAGCTCATTTTTATTAAAACAAGAAAAACTACAATTGATTGAAGCCCACAATAATTATAAAAATTTCTAACATTCTCCTACTTGGGCAAAATCAATTGTAAAATTCTAATTTAAAAGAGAAAATGAAAACAAATCATTTGAAAACGACTCTCGTGCTAAGGACTAATTCTGATAATGTGGCCACATTTTAAGAAAACACATGATCCTAGGAGCGATATATGAATATGACTCCATCTAACTAAAATCAAATAACATCAAATCAGGCGGTAATTATACCCTTACCGGTATAAGACCTTCCATGGTCACAAATGTTACTTGACTCCGTCAACTAGTCATTAGTGTGGAGTGTAGCAAGAAAATAGCATGCCAATGCAATGCAACAACAGCCAAACTGCTATTTTCTCTGTTAGTCCTTAAATTTCTCTCAAATGCCTTAAAGCTAGAGAAATTTCATGGTTTATCCAAAAACCATCATATTATCAAATATGGTGACGACTATATAGTGTCAACCACAAATATGATGGTTCCATCGATACTAAGTTCCAAAATCATGCCTCAAACTCCAATATAGTGTCAACCACAGGCATGGTGGTCCCAACGACACTGAGTTCCAAAATATCTCACAATTGATAAACATAAACAATAATAAAACTCAAAGCATTATCAATTGCTCCAAAATAATTTATCTGTCAACCAAACATCAATTATATCCTAAATAAATGGCTTAATACCGTAAAACAATAAATAATTCAAGCTCTCACTAATCAACTAAATCAAGGGAACTCACTATAATCATGTTCTTCACATGCATTTTAAATATCATGGGTCTAAGTCATTCGATTAGAGGGTCAACCAATGTATTAATAATTAAGTCATTCACAAAACATATAATAATTAAATAAAACTCATAGCCAATGACATGAGAGTTTAACATTATTTTTTCATCAACAAAATTAAAATTAAAATTCGGGTGATCCAAATAAGACAAAAATCAAGAAATATTTATATACATAAATAAGAGGCCTCATAGAAAGTTTATTTCAAAACAAACTCCATAATAACTTCAAGATCACCCAAAATCAATTATATCTCTTCCGCTAAAGAAAATATAAAGTATACTCTCCACATTTACTATAGGCCAACTTTAACGTAATACCTTATCAAGATCAAAATTCATAATAAAAAATATAGATCTCATATCTATTCATTATAATTTAATCCAATCAACAATTCTATTATGACATTGTTATCATTCATATTATAAGTATATTTATTACAAAAATGCAATTATATTAATTATGGGCAATGAAATAATTTTAACGAAATAATTAGCATATTATAAACTCTCTTTTTGCCAGAGTACATATTACATAATTATTTTATATTATTTTAAATTTTAACACAATGCAACTTTGAAAATTGATGCATACAATAACTTCCTTTGGGTAGATAATTGCAAAAAATAATTTTTATTAATAAAAAACCTTCACGATTCACAAATAATATTATGAATAATCATACCTAAATAATATGAAAAATGTTATAGCATATGTTTCCCAAATTCATATTGCATTCACTAAATTATAATTTGTATCATAAATTTCAATCCCCAAAATCAGCAATTATATATCTTAGCTCACTAATCAATCTTAATTGACAAAGCACATAAAATCCATGCTAAAATTGGGAGAGTAAATACTAACATTATAATCATGATAATATGTAGCAATTTTTCATTAATTAAAATTTTGAGAAAGGAACATAAATATTTATTACAGAATTAAACATGAATAAGAGCTCACAAGATTAAATATGAATGAGAACAAATAATTCTAAATAAATATTTATGTATATAAAAAATTAAGATAAATATTTAAAAATATTAGTTTCAAAATGAATCAAACATACTTTCAAATCTATTTAAAGGAATTGATATAGAAAGTCATTATTAAGGCAAAACAGGTATGCATTAGAATAAACTAAAGGACAATATACACATTCAATTTAGTCCAGATATTATAATGAGGCCAGCATAATAGTACATGCCCCTTTGGGTAGAATGCACTAACCAAGGTTAAACCAAGGCCATAACCTCAGATGAGTTAATCAATGAGCACAACACTGAGTTCAAAAATCTATCCCCTTTGGGCAGATAGATTCCTAGACCAATGAGCCTCCAATAACTTCATCTACAATCAAATGAAGAAGTTGCTCAAGATGAGTTAATCATTGAGCACAACAGGTTGTCATAACAAGGCCAACATAATAGTACATTCCGCTTTGAGCAGAATGCATAAACCAAGGTCAGAACCTCAGATGAGTTAATCAATGAGCACAACACTGGGTTTGAAAACCTATCCCCTTTGGGCAGATAGAAGCCTTGAGATGGCTAAGTTGATAAAGAAATGAACAATTGATGGGAAGTATAGGTATGACCTTGTATGTAGAAATTCATGAGAGGATTTGTGGTTGAAGGCTTTGAAATGGCCAATATGATATATAAACTATATGAGTGGTTCATTAGGTAACAGTGAAAAGTGTTGGGAAATTGATTCACCAATGAGCTTTGGTAGAAGTTAGTGAACCTGTAAGGTTAGATGCGACATTTGGGCACAGAAAAGGTGCTTGTTCTATATTAGGTGCAGAAGTGGAATTGCACATTCTTAGATCAAGAACATGGGTAGTAATACATGTATGTACAACATGTGGCTAAAGGCCGTAAATATGAATTATTCCCTCTAAGACTGAATTTACCATGAACATAAACTATATTATTAAATCGGTGAAATTGCACTGAGGAAATGGTGAGATACCGAAATGGTATTTAATGTGGACTAAGATGTTTAGAAACCTTGATCGTATAACAAAGTAAGACTATGTGGTTAATGGTACTGAAAGGGATTTAATGGCAAAAGTTCTAGAGTTCGCAGGAATAAAACTCAACTAAAGATAATTGTTGATTGAAATGTGTTAGAGAGTGATATGTGCCTGTGAGGCAAGGCTTGAACGTTAGGAAAATGATGGATTGAATTGCCCTGGATTTAGATTGGATATGATCCTACATGGATAATTATGGATAAGCTAACTAGGTTAGCACACCTTCCAAAAGAAATTATGAGCTCTATAGGTAAGATAACCCAACTAGTGAAAATGAATTGTCAATCAGAGAAAGTTTGCAACTACGACGTTACGTTCCGGATGATCACATGCGGTGATACCGAATTATATTGAAATTTGGGAGAACCTGAAGACTCCCATTGGTCCCATTGAAATTTTGGACCATAGTGAAAAGAGGCTAGGAAGCAAGGTAAATCCGATGTTAAGGATTCGGTTGGAAGGACGTACACCTGGGGAAGCTACTTGGGAACAGGAGGATGAGATTCTTCGGCTGTATCCTGAGTTAGCGGACAGGTATGACTTAATTTTGCAGACACAATTTCAAAAAGGAGGGGTGAATATAACACATCATATTTTTATAAATGTATTATTATATACGAAATGTGATTTAAAGGGGTAGGATTAGTGAAAATCCTAAAATTAGGGCCAAAATACGTAAAAAAAAGCAAAATGGTAATTTACCAAGTACGTAAACCTTGGCATGAAAAATTGAGTAGAAGGTCTCAAATGGTAAAAATAGTCCGGAAATGGATTCAGGACGAAAAATCGAGTGGATAGGAAAGTTTCGGAAAATTTGATGAATAATGATTTTTTCCGGTATAAAATACTGCGGTATAATTGTATCGTTAAGCGCAAAATTATGCTCAAAATTTTTAGGAAGTAAAAATATGACGTGAATGAGAAAAATACGTAGGTTATGAATTTGTGGATTAAATTGTATGATTTAAGAAAGTTAAAAGATATGTGGGACCCACTTAAGTGATTTAAGTGAGCAAGTGACCCCCTTTAGTCTCAAAATCAGTTTCTCTCTCCTCTCTTCTCCTCTTCCTTTCGTTACCTTTCCTCCATGGTTAGGGGTTTTAGCTCTTTGATTTTCAACTCCCTTTTCTTGACACTTTTGAGAGAAACTTCCAACTACAAAGTTGTTCCCCATCATCTTGTGAGTGACTTTCATGTAGAGAGCATCTTGTGGGGAGCAATATGTGAGGGGGAAACCCCATTATAAAGCCACGAATTTGGTGACATTTTGGAGAAATTTTGGGGATTCTTGAGTTGATTCATTGGCTGGAGATCATCCCCTTGGACCCTTGGAAGCTATTGGTGGTAAGTTTTCCCATTCTCATTGAGTTTTTATTGAGATCATAAATTGGATGAGGGTTTTGATTATGTGTGTTGAGTTATGATAGTTAGGAGCATTAAATGGTATGTTTCCTTTGGAATTAAATGCTTAGAATGATAAATGATGATGATTGATGCAACAAAAATTATTGTGATTTGGAAAATTGTAACTTAGTGAAATTTGAGTGGAATTTCAATACTTTGTGAGATGACATGATGATAGGATTGTGTAATTGAGTTGTGAAGTAATTGTATAAGTGAATTATAAGATTGTATGATGTGTAGAAGTGTTGGAATGAATTGAAAATCCTTTGCGACCCTTGCATGAAGAATTCGACCTATTGAGGTCATAAATGGCTTGATAATGTAAAAGTGGTATAAATGATGTTGTATGATTGTGATTGGTGTTTAAATGGATGGTAGGTTGGTATGATGTGCGGTTTTGGATGGAAGAGCATTGGATATATATGTGTATGTGGGAATTTGACCTATATTGAATATTAAGGAAAAATAAGTGCTAATAGCCTTTTGACCTAAGTGAATGGGTTTTGGGTATTGTATTTTGAAAGCGAAGTGTTTGCCTTGAAATTTTATTGATGATCATGTTGTTTGATCATTATAGGTTTTTTTCTCACGGACTCAATAGAGGAGAATTAAGCTTGGAGCTTACGTTGTGGAGCATTGTCTTCAGAGTTTAGGTAAACTCTTGGTACTTGGGTTTCATCCCTCGCGTGTTCCACCACACTTAGTGGAAGGTAGTGGTTGGATGGTGTGCTCTTTGACTTGTATGAAATGTATGTTCATGCATTATTGCTTGATTGTGTGACATGTTTGGAGCATGTTGTGTGATATATCTATGATCTCTGGCCAGTAGATGTGTGTGGTTTGGACTTCCGCTAGAGATATCCTTTGGGGATTCGGGTCGGGTTTTTCCGTGGGGCCAACTCTGGGAGCGGTACCAAGATGATCTAAATGTGGTCGTCTCATCTATGGGAGAGGCACCAGGAAGCTTCCCGGGAGTTTTATGATGGGGTCCTTGAATGGAATCCTTATATGGATGTTCTTGGATTTGTGCCCAGTGTGATGTGATTTTGTATGTTATGCATTTTATATGATAATCATTGTATGCACATTGAGTGAGCCATGGGGTGGAGTGATCCTCTAATACCCTTAGTTTATTGAGATATATTTGTATATCTCACCCCGCGTTTGGGGACATCATTTCAGGTTAGGTTGAGCATGGAGGATCTTCAGGCAAGAGGCCCGCTTAATGGAGAAATTGAGCATGATGTGCATATGCATAGCATTTTGGAGAATTACACTTGATGCACATGGCATAGTGTTTAGTATTGTGGACTTAGGTTATGAACATATTGCATGTTGATATTGCCATGCTTTGTGCGTTCATAACTATATTCTAAGTCTTTTGAATTTGATGTATATTTATACCTATTGTTTTTATTGGTACTTTGGTGAGCATGAGACTTGTCCATGGCCACATATTTGGTGTTTAAAGGCAGTTGGAGAATTGTGTTGTAAATAGACCATTTGCTGTTTAAAATGGCTATGGTATTGGGAACCATTGTAATGGACACACTAGATAATGAATATGTATGATGAAAGGGCCTAGAGCCTACATTAGTTCTTATGTAAGTTGTATATTTAGTAGTAAAGTGTTAAGGGAAGAATACATAACCCATTTTGTGTTTTAAAAGCTGTCATCTGTCATTTTTATAGTAGGGTAATCGATTACTTTTCCTTCGTAATCGATTACCTGAAACAGGGGACGCAAAAATTGAGCCACTGTGATCAAGGTAATCGATTACCTCTGCATAGGTAATCGGTTACCTAGTTCAGTAATCGATTACCTTTGTCAAGGTAATCGATTACCCAAAACATGGGAGCCCAAATTGAGCTACTGACTTCTACAGTAACCTTTGGTAATCGATTACTTCAATGGTAGTAATCGATTACCACTGTGTAATTTTTGAAAATAGTGTTTTTATAACCTATAGTTAATGGTATTGCTTGGAGAGGTTACAATAAATGAGTTTTATGCTTCCGCGAGTTTTGCATTTACAATTATGGTGTTGATTTTAATTGATTACGAAAATGGTTAATGTTAAATAACAAGGAATTCAAAAAGGAAAAAGTTTTTCCGTAGTTAAATTAGCTCAATTAATGTGATTGTAACTGCGCTTAATACCATATGCAATGATAACGTTACCGGTAGTAGGTAACGGGCTGTTACACTCTATATGACTATTAATAAAATAATCATGTGATGTCCCACCGGATAAGCATGATTGGATTTTATTATATTAAACTTATATAAGTAGGGGAGGAGATTTAAATTAAGAAGTTAATTTAACCTCCATACGCATTGTGGGCTTATCAATAAAATAATCATGTGATGCCCCGACGGATAAGCATGATTGTATTTTATTGGGCCTTAATAATTACAAAATTTTAATCAAGTATTGTATGGCCCGACATCGGCAATACTAAGTTATTAAAGATAATTTTGAAATTAAACAATAAATTTTAAATTGAGTAATTAGTTTTAAAACCTGTATGCTCTATTTGTGGGTCCATTAATAAAATGGTCATGTGAAGCCCTGACGGATAAGCATGATCAGATTTTACTTGATTGGACATTAATAATTTCAAAATTTTAGTAAGGTATTGTACGGCCCGACATCGACAATACTTGGATACTAATGATAATTTTGAAATTAAACAATAGTTAATTACGTTCAACTTTGGTTAAGTTATTAACCCTCCTGATGAGGCTATGATAATAGCACCGAAGGACCAAATAACAATTTTGGTTTTTACAATTAACTTATTTAACGTAAGCCTTGTAAAGAAAACTGAAGGATTGTTAACAATGGACAAAAGTATATATGAGAATATACTTACACTTAATTTGTTTATTGCGTTTTTTTTTTTTGTAATTGTGTACCTTGAATATTTTTTTAGAAAATTTCTTCCTTCAATCTTTTAGAAATGATTTTAAGTCAAAGGCCTCTAGATGGTTCTAACTATAAATAAGTGGAAAGCTAAAATTTGTCGTGACAATACCAAGGCTACAACCACCTGTAGAGACGCGTATAAGGAAACTAAGATGCAATACTCAAATTGGAAAATGGGTAGATATAGTAGCTCGCTGTTATGTTCTTGTCAATCTTTCCAAACACTTGTAGAAGCAAGTGTACATGGTTAAGAGTGGAGTAGAGATGTCTCAGACTCTTAATGATATGTTTGTTGCGTTTAGCAACTCTGCTAGACAAAATGCAGTTAGTGCAAGTTTTGCTAAAAGTCTTGTAAAATCCAAAGGGAAACCCAACGGTGGTAACAAGAAAAAAATGTCTTGATTATCAGTTATCAAACCAGTTGCTATGAATAAGCCACAAGGCAAGTGCTTCAAGTGCGGACTGAAAAGACACTAAAAAAATTGCCTAGAGGTAGTGAAAAGAACCAAACATGGGTAAGTTAAGACTTGGTTAGTGAATGAATCAATGATTCAAGAACCACTAATTAATTTTACTAATTTTTGTAGTAGTTCGAACATAGCATGCCTGTCAGCAGTGGACAAAGAGATTTAAGCTTGAAAATGGGAGACTTGTTTCTGCATTAGTAGAAGAACAAGTTATTTAAAGGACTTTGGTTTTGGGTGACTGTTTGTTTGTTCCAGATTTCAAGAGGAATTCTATTATTTTTAGTTGTTTGGTTAAAACATGGGTTGACAATGCAATTGATTCCTCAGTTACATTTCGAAGTTTATCTTCGTCTTGTTTGTTCTGGTACATTATTTAAATAGTCTTTATTACCTATGTCCTATATCCCATTGTATTTATTATGCTGAATTAAAAGGATTATGAACAAGAACATTCAACCAAGGAAAAATAAAAGTTTCAAATGAAACATTTTTTTTCTTCAGATTACCTCAAATAGGAAACATTTTTTTTAAAAAGGACTAAAAGTTCCAGTCTTTAAGCTAAAAGCTACATGTAAATCCTATTTGGAAGGTAAAATGGCCAAGCAATCTTACAATGTCAAAGGGTTTTGTGCAACTATTCAACTAGATTTGGTATATATTGATGTATGTGGATAATTAGTGTTCAAGCCAGAAGAGGCTTTGAGTACTTCATTATATGAATGGTTACTCTAGATTTGGACAGATGAACCTGGTGCGCCATAATTCTAAAGTTTTTGGAAAATTCCAAGAGGATTAAGTCTGAGGTAGAAAAATATCTAGGTGTTCAAATCAAAACACTTTGGTCTGACTGAAGTGTTGGATACATGTCTGGTAAGTTCAGATCTTACCTAATTTAAGAGGGGATAGTTTTCATAACTGTCAATTCTAGGAACGCATTGGTTGAAAGAAGTTGCAGTAAGCAGAAATCAAACATTTCTAGACTTGGTGAAGTCTATGTTCAATTATTCATCTTTGCCAATGTCGTTACGGGGAGATGCCTAGGAGAAGGAAATGTATCTTCTTAACTTAGTTCCACCTAAAGTTTGTTATAAAGCCCAATTTAAACCATATTAGGATTTAGGGTGCTCTGGCACACGTTCTACAACAACATTCAAATAAGATGGAATTTTGTACTGAAGTCTACATATCTTTTGGCTACCCTAAGAAAACCGGGGATGGGATCTTATTTAGTCCAAAAGATAAGATGATCTAAGTGAGCATTCACTAGATTTTCTTAGAGGAGGACTAGATGAGAAATTATATGCCCTTGAGTAAAGTTATTCTTGATGAGACTTATCTCAGATTACGAATTTCAAAATTTTCTAGAAGTTCCATCCTTTGTTCCCTTGATTGTTCAAATAGGGGAATATACTACTAAGTGAACAAACACAGGAACCATAATTGGAAATTCAACATGATAATATACAAGTAAAACTAGTAGTAGTATCACATGTGAAAAACAATATCAAGGAGCTGTTGACACAAAATACATGGATCCTCAAGAAATTGAAGATCCACAATCTGACCTCAAAGCTTGGATCTACCTATAGAAACACAAGGTCTAGTGCAGTGCATTAATAGTGGAAGAGAATCTTGTTAACTCTCAAGTTACCTCTTGTTGAGTGACATTTATCCTACTAGTTACAATAATGCATTACAAGATGTTTTTGATCAAGTGTTGCTCAAAGCTAAGAATCATGAGCTGGAATATTTTGTAAAGACACCAAGAGGGATAAGACCCACTACATGTATATGGACCTACAAGGCAAACAGAGGATGGACAGGAAGGAGAAAACCTTCAAAGCTAGCTTGTATGCAATTTTTTGCCAAACGTCATGCTTGAGTTTATCCAGATTCTCTTAGTTGCTGCTGCAAGTCTCAATTAAGAGACGTTATTTTGGGAGATTGATGTCGATTTATCTACATGAAACAAACAAAAAGGGCTTATAGCAAATGGAAATGAACAAATAGTATGCAAGTTGTGAAAGTCTATGAAATAGACTTAAGCAAGCATGGGTCTTGGATCAGTTTTGATCAGGTTTTCAAAATTTTGATTTTTAGAAAACCTTGATGAATGGTGTGTTTGTATGTAAAGGATCCAAGGGGAGGCAGTAGCTTTTCTAGTACTTTATGTAAATGATATTCTCCTTGTTGGAAACAACATGGAGGTAATATCAAGCATAAAGAGTTAGCAGAGTGAGAATTTTGATATGAAAGTCCTGGGGAAGCCAATTATATTCTTGGTTGTAAAACTCTTATGAGACCGGAAGAATAAGTTCTTGGCATCTCCTTATGTGACTTACATTGACAAAACCCTTGCCAAAATTCAACGTGGGGATTCTAAGATAGGAATTATGTCTCTCATATGTGGAATTCGTCTTCCTAAGTAGTAACCTCTAAAGACTCCTGATTAGGAAGAATGCCTGAGTATGATACCTTATGCTTTGGCAATATGTAGTCTCATACATACTATGTTGAGCATTAAACAAGATATCTGCCAAACAGTGTAAGTATTAAAATGGTACCATTTGGACCTAGAGAAATATTAGATTATTGTTAAGCATGTACTCAAGTATCTTCGGAGAACGAGAGAATATATGCTGGTATATTCTAGTGGGAGTCTTGAAAATCTGAAGTTTCACAAATTCGATTTTTCAAGTGGATATTGACTCAAGAAAATCGACCTCGAGCTATGAGTTTTTTCCTACTAAACTACGATAGCATTAGAGGTGGATCTTGCAGACCCAGTTACTAAGAGTTTTTCTGAACTTGAGTTCAAGAGGCATGTTACTTCTTTGGGTCTTAGGAGGATCCCAAACATGCATTAAGTGGTTGAGAGATATTGTGTTCATTGTGCTCTTGGAGTAAGACAATGAAACAATGTAATCATATTCTAAATTTTACAAATGAGGTATTATTCATTGCTTTGTGTACACGATTTACAAACATTAAGGTCCGGATCAATTGTCGAGTATATGATCATTTGGATACATTCATAGAGGACATGATCATAGGTTCTCACGGTTGATAAATTGATTCACATCTATTAAATAAAGTTGAGCGTCTTATTTAGGCTGCAATAATTTATGAAATGGTTTTGTCTGAATCATTATAAAATATTGGTATAAATTAACATTCAGATTGAAATGATCAAAGAGAGATTTAATTAAGGTTATTTTTCTGTCATAAGGTATCAAATCTCCAGATAATTATAGTTATGTGATTGCTCTTAATACTGAGTTTATTTTATATAGGTAATCAAATAGTTTTCATTCTTTGATTTACCAACGGGTGAGGTTCGATCTATTGACGGCCAATAACTCGGTATTTTGGGAGTGAAATTATTTGATTATCGGTATGGATTTGTAGGATATGTCCCCTTGAAATGTTTCGGTACTTGGATATTGAAGACATTATCCAGGGCATGTAATCCATTAGAAAAACTATTATAGTCAAGGGAATAAATAAATGATTGAGTTATAGAAAACTTGTCAATCAATTATAGATATTATGCAAAAAGGCGATGCATATTCATGTTATATGTGTTATTAATCTTGGAGTTCAAATTCAAGCTTTCAGTGGAGTAGCGCCGATAATTATTCGTCCATTATCAAGAGCTGTGATAAATAACAACTGGTAGATCCCCAGGCTAGCTCGAGAGGGATGGGGAAATTTTCAATTGATGACGACTAGTGAGTTACAGGGTCTTGGGCTTTGCACTAAGTTTGTACTCAAGAACAAGTGGAAGATTATTGGGTTTTCCTCTTTCACTAAAGCCTAATTAGGCCTATTGTGTAAGAAAAGTCCAAGAAACCTAAGCCCATTCAGCTTAAGGCTAGGGTTTCTTGGAACCCATATATATTCTACACTTATAGTCACCAGCCTCTTGAGGTCTTCACTTGGTGGTTACAGAGGTTGAGGTAAGTCCATTGTTGTAACTTTAGCAAGTGTACTAGTCGTACAAGTAATAAAATGATGAATAAAGATCGTTCCCACGGAGATTTGTGTTCAAACACCAACTAACCATATATAATTAAGTTGAACTAAATAAAAGTTCATTGGAATCATTAATAGTTGTCACCAGAAATTGGAATTGTAAATTGTATTAGAACTTGACAAAACACTAAAATTGTGAATTATACTTTTAAAAACAAGTAGTCAAACATCAATTTCTATCAAACATGAACTTCTGTAATAATCAATCCTAATATGAATTATCTACCATGCGATGTTAATCAACCTTTTTCTTATCATCAAGATGTAATCCCTTACTACCCCGATTGATACATTAATCAAAAATCCCAATCCCTTGGTGATTCCCTTTTTAATACATGCATTAAACACTACGATCTTAAAGATTAGATCAGAATCCTAGCATCAATCCCTTGAATACTAGAACACTGATGATGAAATTGTCAGTTACAGGAATAATGTAAACATCCATGTTCTACACTACTCCCTTGATAGAAAGAATTGATACAGAAAACTTCATATCATCAAATAAAAGATAAACATAATATTCAAATCAACCATACATTAATTCATCCTTGAGTTCCATTGACATCAGACTACAAAGGACTCTACTCAGACATAATAAAAGAAATAACAAGAGAAGAGGAAAGATCAAACTCAATTGCCATGATGGTTGAGTCTTCAATCTTCAATTGCAATTACATAAAATGTACTAACTATTACAAGAACTAAATCCTAAAGAATTTGGAAAGTCAGAGAAAGTCAGAGTCAGATCAGAGGATCTGAGATAGGATCAGATTATATAGAGTTACAAAATACAATTGAATAACAACCATAAACTGACATGGGCGCTAAAACGTTCACTGTTAGATATTTTAGCGTTCATGTTTAACGGATGCCCAACTTCTTTTAACTGTCTTAAATGCTAAAACGTTTGACTTGGACATTTTAGCGTTCAAGACCAGAAACTTTTCCAACAGCAGAGCGCTAAAACGTTTGATCAGGAAGTTTTGGCGCTCAACACCAGCAACTTTTGGCTTCATTCTGCAGCAGGGCACTAAAACGTTCAATGTGGATGTTTTAGCGCTCAACACTTAGAATTCTCCCATTCTTCAGAATCTTCTTCCTTCTCTCTGTTGCTCCTTGAGTTTCATTTCCCTACAAGAACAATGTAAATTTTCAACAAATCTTCCAGAACTTGTATTTGAGGACTTTCCGGGACATTAACCTCTTTTCCATCATTTAATCACACAAATTGATACTAATTCATGCTGAAAAACCTGATGAACTGAGGGTTTATCACAATTCCCAGATTTGAACATTGCTATCCTCAGTAATGAATTTAAAAACAGAGAACGACTTAGGATTCTTTACAGATGAAACTCATGAGGATGGACTTCATTTAATAAAAGATCACATTTCATGATACAAGCTTATAACCATGCAATCTCTTATTCATATGATTTGCCAAACATCATCTGTGACTTTTCAACAGATCAGTAGAGATGATATATAGAGACTTCCAAACAAAACACCCCCTCACTCGAAACTTCTCAAAAATTATGAGAATTTAACTCTCTTACACTCTAGTGTCTAAGGGTGTATTCATCACTCAATCTTCACTAAACTCAAACTACCATAGGCTTGCTCATCTTCTCACTTTCAACAGTAACAATGATCTATAAAGTAGATCAAAAAAGACTTTGGTAGTATGGCTTGGCTTGTGATTTTGCTAGAGGGAGAATTCAATATTGAAGAAGGTTTTAGATTAAATGAATCAGATTCAAATAAGAAGAGTATCACTATTGAATTTGTCCATATTCTCCTTAATCCTTCCAATTCTCTTCTTCCTTTTCATTCATTCTTTGTACCACCTTTTCTACAACTTTTCTTTTTCTTTGTACTTTTCTTCCTCTTTTTTCTTCCAAACACTGTGTTTTTTTTTAATTCCCCTTTTTTCCTTTTTCTTTTCATTTCCTTAACCAAGCACTTTGTACCTTTACTTCCTTTTTCCCTTTTTCTTCCTTCTTTTTCTCCATATTCCAACACTTTGTGTTGTCATGCATTGCAGGAACACCTTTCTCCAAACAGAACTTCCATCCATTATCCCTTATCTGAAACTTTTAAACTGAAAGGTTGGAATGAATGTAGGCTCTTGGTTTTATCAAACAAACAGACTTAGGCTCAAGGGTTTCATGCAATGGAAACATTAGGGTTGGCTATTAAAACTTTTTGGTTCAAGAAGGAAATGCCTCAATCATATCTACCCTACACATCATCAACCATTTCAAGTAAGAAACAAGGCAAGTTCTAGAGTTACTCATGCAATGAAGTACTCTCTGAACAAAATTTTCTGTATAGGCTCAATTTCCTCACAGTTCAGAGTGCATGCTTGACTTTCTCTCTATGCATCAAAACTAATCTCTCTACTCTTACACATTGAATGAGTCATGCAAATCATTTCATTTTACTCAACATGCAAGGCATAAGATTGTATCCTTAATTTAATCAATCATCAAACTTGATCAGTCTTACCCTCATGGAATTCAATTTTCTCAAAATCCAAATTCAATATCAAAACTAAAATCACACCAGAAAACTTAAAAGAAAACCCTATCGCAACTACAATCACACCAGAACACTTAAAAGAAAAGGATTTAGATGTTTCCCTATTTTGGCTCATCGATTCGTGTGACATCTCCATGATGTTTGCATGTCATTCATTCACACCCGATTCCCAGATTTAAACGTTCTTGTCCCCAGCAACTAATTTAAATCTAAAATAGCGATTGATCACTGAAACATTCATATATAACCCAATAGCATCAGTACTATCGCAATGTGCATCCTTCAAAATAGTAAATATCTCAATGTACTTAACCAAATTACATAAGAAAACTAACAACAGAATAAAACCAATGTAAACCAAAATATAATAAAAGAACTAAAATGCAGTAAAATCAGGAGTCAATGTGAGACTCTGAATCCTCTTCATCTGAGGAAAGAGGATCGGATCCTGGATCTGTGTGAGGAAGGGGTGTGTAATCATCATCAGCAGCCTGATCCTCCTCCATAGAAGAAACATCGCCAATAGTCTGGTCTCCAGCAGTCTGGTCAGTATTAGTGGCATCAGCAGCGACATTAGCAGTAGCATTCATTCCAGCCATAGCAGCCTCCTCCCTGTCAGCACGCTCCTCAAAGAATGTTGTGGCAGCTGCCTCAAACTCATCCTCCTCTTTAGAATGAGGATATTCCTCAGTCTGGAACTTAGCTGGCTCGACTCCCTGTGCCTCACAAAGGGAAGTTATCATCTGAAAAATCTGAGTCTGAAATGAATTCTGCCTCGACTGCATAAGCTTCTGACGTCTGCGTAAAAATCCCAGAAGAATCTCTGTGTTTATCAGCCACTGCTTGGATGATCGCCTTGGGTTTGCTTCTTCAAACTCTTCCTGTGTCATCTTCTTTCTTCCCGGAGTCAAACTTGGGACTGCTCCTCCTCCAATCCGGAGCTGTGTAGTGGTCATCTTAGCATCAATGGTAGGGAGCAACTTAACCTGTGCCCCATTATCTGTGATGTCAACACCAGCTCTCTTACATAGATGCTGGATCAAAGAACTGTGACCCAGGGAGCTGCTGTCAGAATGTGCCATGTCATAAGTACTATCATGCAGAATGATGGGAAGCTCCACTTTCTTCCCTATCATGATAATTTGGATCAGCACTGCTCTCATCATAATCACTTCAGCCTGGTTGGAGGAAGGCATAACATTGGAGACCACAAAATGGAACCACACTTGAGCCTGGCCATTCAGCTGCCTTAACCACAGCAACTTAGGATTGACCTCATCCTTCATCATCTGCCATTTTTCATTGGGCTTGGCTATGGTTTGCAATACAGGCTCAGCTGCTCCTAATTTTGTCCAAGTTTCAAACTCAGGGTTGCTCCTCCTTGGTAGAATGTCAATCTTTTCCCAATTCCTCTTGAACTGACAGTTTAGGTTTTGGATGTAGTCATAGTGAGTGATCTTCAGAAGTTTCTAGATAGTATGAGAATTATACTTCACCTTCTTTCCCCTAACCATACTTACAAAATGCCTTTTTCCACCTTCATCCCCATTGTAGGCATTGGCATAGAATTCCCGAAAAATAGCCTGGCTGCTATTGTCCAGCATATTGCCAAAAGTCTCCCATTCCCTCTTAATCAGCTGGGATTGGAATTCTGGATATTCATCCTTGTCTAGAACAAATTTCCTCTCCCGTACAAAGGGCCTAGAAGAAGTCTTTTCATTGAACCTGGCCTCATGGGCAGCACTCCTCCAGAGTCTGTCATCATAAGATGGTGAAGGTGCAGGCTCCGTGCCTTTGGTCACTCTGGCTCTCTTCTTGCCAGTTTTCTTTGGTGGTGGTGAAGACATAGTCCTTGGTGATGATGATGTAATAGGAACACAGAAGTGAGGAAGAGAGAGTTGGGAACTTGATTATGAGTGAATAAGTGAGTGAGCCGAGTAAACATATAAGTGACTCGGCGCTAAATCGTTGGAACCAAACGTTTTAGCGCCGTGGTCCAGAAAGAAGTGCATATAGTTATGTGCCATAGCGCGTTGAAACGGTCATCATTGAACGTTTTAGCGCGCTTGGCTAGAGAATTTACATGGTGATTCACTTGTTGAGCTCTAAAACGGTCAATTCACACGTTTTAGCACTCTGGGCCAGAGAATTTGCACGTGATGCATCTCTGGAACGCTAAAACGTTAAAGACTGAAGGTTTTAGCGCCCATCACCTGTCAAATTATTTTCAAAATTTTCTAAAAAATTTTCCAATGTTATTTACATTAATCAGATATTAAATACCTAACATAGTGGGTTGCCTCCCACTCAGAGCGTGTTTAACGTCCCGAGCCTGATGGTTCTTATCTAGCTTACCTCCATCAAGGCAACTGTAAGAAGTTGCCTGTCCACAGCACTACCAATTTATATCTTCAGTCTCTGACCGTTGATAGTAAAACTTTGGTCATAATCCAAAGGACTAATTTCCACTGCTCCATAAGACTTCATATCCTTCACCACAAATGGTCCAGACCATCTGGACTTCAACATTCCTGGAAACAGTTGAACAGCAGCACTTGGTCTCCCACCTTGAAATCCCTGGGTGTGATCTTCCTCTCATGCCATAGCTTGGTCTTTTCTTTGTATAAACTTGCACTTTCATATGCAGAAAGACGGAATTCATCCAGTTCATCCAACTAAAGCGGCCTTTTCTCACCTGCTGCTTTTGAGTCAAAGTTCAAAAACCTGACAGCCCACAATGCTCTGTGTTCCAATCCCACTGGCAAATGACATGCTTTCCCAAATAACAACTGAAATGGAGACATTCCAATAGGAGTCTTGAATGTTGTACGGTCGGCCCACAAAGTGTCATCAAGTTTCTTGGACCATTGGGTCCTAGCATTCCAAACAGTCTTTTCCAGTATACGCTTCAGTTCTCTATTGGAAATCTCAACTTGACCACAAGTTTGTGGATGATATGGGGTACTTCTTATGCCTGACCCCATATTTAGCAAGAGCATATTCTACCAACCGACTGTCAAAATGTGTTCCCCCATCACTGATTATCGCTCTCGGAACTCCAAATCGCACAAAGATGTTCTTTTTCAAAAAAGCGATCACAACCCGAGAGTCATTAGTTGGTGTAGCTATGGCTTCAACCTATTTTGATACATAACCCACTGCCACCAAGATGTACTTAATTGAGTAGGAAGAGGGAAAAGGTCCCATGAAATTCATACCCCAAACATCAAAGATTTCCACCTCCAGTATATTGTTTAATGGCATTTCATGTTACCAATTTGTTGACAGTTGTCACATGTTTCCACATATTTCCTTGCATCCTTATACAATGTTGGCCAATAGAAGTCACTCATCAAAACTTTTGCTGCAGTTCTTTCACCTGCAAAGTTTCCACCATTGGCTGAACCATGACAAATCCATAAGACATCTTGTTGTTCCTCCTCCGGAATAAATCTTCTGATCACCACATCTGAACACCTGTAGAAGAGGTATGGTTCATCCCAAATGTATCTCCTCACATCATGCAGAAATTTTTTCTCTGGTGCCAGGTGAAATCCTTAGGCATTGCTCAAGGAACTTTATAATTTAAAATTAGCAAACCATGGTGGATTATTAATTGGAAATAGTACTTATGGCTAATATTTTCTCATCAGGAAACTCTTCTTTAATCACCACTTCTGGTCCTTCTTGTAGATTTTTCTCTGTGATCCTGGATAAGTGATCAGCCACCAAGTTTTCAACTCCCTTTTTATCCTTAATTTCCACTTCAAACTCTTCTAGAAGTAACATCCATCGGAGCAACCTGGGCTTAGCATCATGCTTTGTTAAGAAATACTTCAAAGCTGAATGGTCAGTATAAACAATAATCTTTGACGCTAGCAGATATAACCTAAATTTGTCAAATGCATACACAATTTCTAGTAATTCCTTTTCTGTAGTAGCATAATTCTTCTATGCATCATTGAGGATTTTACTAGCATAGTAAATGACATGCAATGATTTGTCTTTTCTTTGGCCTAACACCACTCCCACAGCATAATCACTTGCATCACACATCAATTCAAAAGGCAATGAAAAATCAGGTGCCATTATTATAGGTGCAGTGATCAACTTTTCTTTCAGAAAGTTAAATGCATGCAGACATTCATCAGTAAAAACAAACTCTTGATCCTTCACTAACAACTTGCATAAAGGCTTTGCAATCTTTGGAAAATCTTTTATAAAGCGTCTATAAAATCCTGCATGACCAAGAAAACTACTCACACATTTGACATTAATGGGTGGAGGAAGCTTCTCAATAACAGAAATTTTTTCTTTATCCACTTCAATTACTCTTTTGGACACCTTGTGTCCTAAGACAATACCCTCTGTCACCATGAAGTGACACTTCTCCCAATTCAACACAAGATTACACTCTTGGCATCTTTGTAAGACATTATCCAAATTTTCTAGAGAGGCATCAAAAGTAGGACCAAATACAGAAAAATCATCCATAAAAATTTCAATCATTTTTCTACCATGTCAGAGAATACGGAAAGCATGCACCTTTGAAAAGTTGCTGGTGCATTGCATAAGCCGAAAAGCATCCTCTGGTATGCAAAGATTCCATAAGAGCAAGTGAATGCAGTTTTCTCCTGATATTCTGGAGCCAAGCTATCTGATTGTAGTCGGAGTATCCATCAAGAAAATAGTAGAGAGCATGTCCTGCCAACCTCTCCAGCATTTGATCTAAGAATGGAAATGCACATTCTCCAGCCAGTGACTGTTCTTGTGAGAATTAATTCATTGTTCTCATTCCTCACAATAGTCATTCCCCCTTTCTATAGGCACCGTCTGAACTGGACTCATCCAAGCACTATCTGAAACAGGATATATCATTCCAGCATCAAGCAGCTTCGCAACTTCCTTCCTCACTACCTCCTTCATAGTAAGACTGGGTCTTCTCTGTGGTTGCCTCACTGGTTTGACTTCCTCTTCCATCAGTATCTTATGAGTACAGAAGGAAGGGTTGATACCCTTGAGGTCTGAAAATGACCAGCCTATGGCTATCTTATTCTTTTTTAGCACCTTAATCAACTTAACTTCCTCCCCTTCAGACAAAAATGCATTGATAATAGCTGGGTATGTTTGATCATCTCCAAGGAACACATACTTAAGATTTGAGGGTAGTTCCTTAAGCTCCACCTTGGGTGCTCCCTTGGGAATTTCATCTACCTTCTTTTCAAGCTCTTCAACTACCGGTTCCTCCTTATAATATTCTGCACTTGTCTCCTCCTTGAATTTTTCTTCCTCAAGTGAAGAGTCTTCTTCTCCTATCACTTCTTCCTCAACCTCCTGTATGATATCAATTCTGAAACAATCCTCCACATCAACAGACTACTGGAAAAATCGCCAATAGCAAGGGAAAAATTCCCTCGCAAAACAGCAAAATTCCCTTGCAAAAACCGTCTGCGACGGAATTTGCGAGGGAATACAGTCCCTCGCTACAACCCTCGTCGCAAATAAATTTGCAAGGGAAATTTGTTATATGACAATTCCCTCGCAAATTGCTACGGAAAAGTTCCCTTGCAAGAAAGTAAATTTCCCTCGCAAAATACAGACCCATCTACAGTGTTTTTCCGTCGCAGATTGTGAGGGAAATTTCGAGTATAATTTCCCTCGCAAATTTCCGTAGCAGAAATTGCAAGGGAACATTTTGATTTTCCCTCGCAAAAGGCTACGAATTTTGCAAGGGAACATTTTAATTTTCCCTCGCAAAAGGCTACGAATTTTGCAAGGGAACGTTTTGATTTTCCCTCGCAAAAGGCTACGAATTTTGCAAGGGAACGTTTTGATTTTCCCTCGCAAAAGGCTATGAATTTTGCAAGGGAACGTTTTGATTTTCCCTTGCAAAAGGTTTCCAATTTTGCAAGGGAATTTAGAAAATTTCCACCACAAATTCTGGAATTAAAATAAAAAAATGTATTAAATTTTTGTTAATTTTCCTAAAAACAAGGATTTCAAATGAACATAAATACATAAATTAAGCAACAAAAATTCAAAAAAAATATTGGATAAACAATTAAATTAAAATTAAATAGTATATCAACAAAGTGAACAACAATAACCAACAAATCTAAAACTAAAATGTCACTAAAGTTCTGAACAAAATAAAACATACAAAAAATATCTGATATATCTCTGAAGTCCTAAAAGAAGTAAAACATACAAACAATAACTAGTATGCCTCTAAAGTCCTAGCAAAGTCATCATCATCATCATCAGGGTCATCATCCGGCGCCGATCCCTTCGACTTGTTGCAGTTGGCTTCCTTGTCCTGCATTAAAAGTCGGAGTTGTTCTTGCATTTGTTTTATAATGTCCTCTTGCTGAGTTACCTTCTCTATCGTAGCAAGCAATTGCTCCTGAATCTGGGAGTGGGACACCCTCATCCTTTTAAGCTCATCTGCAAATACATTATCATAAAATAGTAAGTTGAATGTTTAAAATAAGATATTAATAGAATAGAGGTTGAAAACATAAAAGAATTAACTATGCATTGAGTGGAAAATCATAATTGATCACACATTTTATGTCTTTCACATCTGCAAGCAACAATGTAAAACATCATCAGGAATAAAGTGCAAGGTTTGAAAAATGGAGATAACTGCAAAAATCCTTATCCCTGCCCCGTAAGATTTTAGAGATCAAACTCGAGTCAACACATTCATCACATCAATGTGCCCACCTTAACCTTTCAGGGATAAGGAGCAGCTTCACCATCACTGCCATCTACCTCATCCAATTATCGACTAAGCATGTGTGAGTCAACCGGGCTGCAAAGACAACCAGCTCTATAACTGTGGATGGGGATCAATCAAATCGACAATGTTCTTAAAAGCGGACAAAAGTTGTATGACTTGTATCACTTTAGGCAAAACTAGCAAATTATAGGTAACTAACCTTGTTTTGCCAATCATGTACATTGCCATGCATTAACCCATCTTATGAAATTTATAGTACATCAAATGATATACTACCTCAAATTATAGATCAATATTCAAGCCATATCAATGGAACTCTGCTCCATTCATCAAGATAACTTGACATTTCTAAAAAAAGATAGTTCCCAAATTAACAGCAGCAGGTAGTCTACTGACTGCAGCAAAACAATTTCATCTCTGAATGCAACTCATTAATCCCGTGGTCAAGTTAAAGGCAGTTCCAACACATTGACAATATGGCCCCCGCACACACCCAAACCACAAATTATATCAAGGGGAACTGGACAGCAGCCGGCCGACTCGCTTATGGTTAAAGTTTTAGACCTATACCAAAAATCCTAAGACTCTAAACACACAGTGATCCTACCAAGACCCCGTGCAGCAACATCAGTGGCAGTCATTACTGGACTTCTGCCACTCTTAAATTCAGCCAAGACCCAGTCTCTTTCAGCCTGATTTTTATCACCATGAATGGATAGTGCTGGCCATCCATCCATTCTCAATTGTCGTGTAACTTAGTCACAACCCTTTTTTATCTCCATAAATATTAGAATTCGGCTCCCATCCATCTCTTCTTTCAGCAGTCTGATCAATCTGCATTTGCAAAGCTGGAGTGTTAATTTGGTCAGCAAAAACACTGGTCACTGTCTACTACCAGTGAGGATACAAACCTATTGTATTTCTCCGTGTCTGTTACTACTTCAACAATTTGATTGATAGATTGATTTGCTTTCAGTTCTGATGACCCAATAATTACCTATAAGATCATGATATCCCACAGGAAAACACACTCATCAATAATCACCTAAATAAGGTTTAATTAAGTTAATGCATAGCATAACAAAAAAGAAATGTTGAAAAAATAAATAATGTACGAGAACAGAAGTCCATAAATCATTGCGAACATATGAATTGGAAAAACTATTGCAGTAACCTTATATGGGTTGCGCAGAAACTGCCTTGCCAGAGTTTCAACTTCCCTCGGCCATGTAGCACTCCAATATAATGTCTGCCTATCTGGTCGAATCTGTTATTTGAAATCACCAATGTAACTGATTAAGTGTATCTCTAAAGCTAACGGACTCAATATGTTACAATAGTATACACCAGTAGCTCATGAGTGATCCTAGAATAAGGGCTAAAGGGTACGCTCGGTAAGGAAGTTGGGAAAAAGGAAGGGGATAAAAAATGAAGTGACATGAAAAGCTTTGATTATGGCAAATGGGTGGAAATTCATAGAGTTTACTTTCATGAAAAGCTAACGACTTGTAGAGAAAATAAGTTGCAGTCCACTTTAAAAAATCCCATATATCTTTTGTACCAAGAAAGCATAGGAAATGTATTTATATTCCAAATTTTCATGTTCCACCTGCTCATTTTTTTCCAACATAAGACCTATACAACTCAATTGTGGATGTAGACAGTCAAAAATAAAATTATTTGAGGTTGATATTTGTGATTAATTAGGGTTTCTATCCTATTCAAGGAGTTTGATTCTGTGTGGAGTTTCATTATGTGTAATAAATATTACTGCAACATTTTAATAAGACACTGATCTAATCAATGAAGCACAAGACAAAGTGTTAATCTATAAGTTTCACAAAACAGCAATGCAGTTAGAGAATTCTCGAGAAACATCAATTCACCACCCCTCTTTAGGTGTAAAGCTATTCTTACTTAACAATTAGCATCAGAGCTTAAGTTCTCTATGATAAGATTTAATCACCTAGAGATAAAGAAACAAGAAAATGACTTCTCTTAATAATAATGAGTTGCCCCTTGAAGGTAGTTCCACTAATAGGCCACATTTCTTTAATGGAACCGATTACCCATCATGGAAATCTAGAATGCAAATCTTTCTTGAATCGGTTGAATTAAGAGTTTGGAATAATATTGAAGAAGGATATGAATTTCCCACCATTCTTGATGAAAATAACAATAGGGTTCCCAAGAAAGATAAAAGACTATAGTAAATTGAAACGTAAAGAGGCTCAATGGAATGCCAAGGCAAAGAAACTTATAACTAATAATCTAGGAAAATATTAGTACTTCAGGATTGCTTCTTGCAAGTCTGCTAAGGAAATATGGAAAGCCTTAAAGGTTACACGTGAAGGAACCAATTAAGTTAAAAATTCAAAATAAAATGCTCTCACTAGAAAATATGAAATGTTTGAGATGCTTGATGAGGAAAATGTTTATGATTTACAATCACATCATTTCAAGATTGAATGTCTTAGGTATCCATTACAATAATAAGCAATTTGTCACAAGATATTGAGGTGCATGACCAAAAAATAGGACACGAGTTTTGGCTATATATGAAGCAAAAGACCTATCTAATATGTCTATAGCAATTTGGGAAACTTCAAGAATATTAATTTGAAATAAAGAGACATGCCATAAGAGATCAACCCAAAAAGAAGATGAAGAGAATTGCTCTCAAGTCTACTACTCCAAAGGATCAACAAAATGAATTGGATAAGGAGGAAATTGATATGGATGAAATGAAAAAATATCCAAAAGAACAAACAAGCTACTTCCCTAAATAAAGGAAAAGGTTTAATGCAACAATGTCCAAAACTAACAAAAAATTCAAAATATTACTAAAAATTCATTGTAGGCTTGGTGATGAAGTTAAATTCACAGGTCATAGAGTTGATAATGTTTATATGCTAGAACTAGATGACTTCTCTTCATATGACTCTAAATGCTTGTTGAATAAAGATGATGAATTGAGGCTATGGCATAAACGTATTGCACAGATTGGAATGGGTTATCTAAATAAATTAGTGAACCTAGAATTGGACTTCCTAAACTCAAATTTGAAAAAGATAAAATGTGTGATGCATGCCAAAAAGGTGAACAAATTGAAGCTTCCTTTAAAAGTAAGAATGTTGTTATAGGCCACAAGAAGAATGATGTTTGGTGGTAATTAATATGCTCTTGTGATTATTGATGATTAATCTAGATACACATGGACATTATTCTTACCTCAAAAGAATGAAGCACATAAAGCATTTAGCAAAGCATATTATGAATGAGAAAAATATGAAAATGGTGCATATAAGAATCTTGTGGTTTGAGAGTGAATCAGGATAAATCTTATTTTTGATCTTCTTATCCCTTATCTTTTAAAGTCCTCATCTTTAATTTGATTTTTGTTGTTGTGGTTGCATTTTAATCTTTATTTCTGCAATGTTTTTTTATTAACTCAATGTGCATTTGTGGTTTCTTGATCATAAACATTAGTTTCTAAGTAAAGAGACCTTAAGGGAATAAATTTCTTAGAAATAAAGAAAACTCAATTCACCCTCTCAAGGTGCAAAGCCACTCTTGCTTAACAACTAACAAGAATATCACTTAATATAATGATCGTATTTTATAAAAGTTTAAGAATATCAAAGATAATCTCTTCGGAACAGTTGTCATATATCTTTATATTTTATGATTTATTTCTGTATTTAATTAGGATTATGAGTATTCTATCGGTATTTAATATGAGTGAAGCTTAGTGCTTCATCTATTGTATCATATACATCACATCATTCACATCAATATCAACGTAGATTTATTATTTTGAGTATTCCTTTACTCTCTTCCTCCTTCCCTACCTAAATCATGAAAATTTCAACAGTTTTAAACAGTACCTGGCCTATAATTTTCCGTATCTGAGGTTCAAACCCCATGTCCAACATTCGATCAGCTTCATCCAAGACAAGATAAGTCACCCTCTGCAGGTTTGTATGCTGAGCTTCCAACATATCTAACAGGTATTCCTCTCACCACTAAATCGTGCAGGTATTCCTCTCACCACTAAATCAATCCTAATGGCTTAAACTCTGGGACCTATTAAGACTTCTAACACCTGTTGATATATATATATATATTATAGGTGGACGAGATCCTATGGTTATTCTACATATAGATAGTAGCTAGCAACCATGTGTTAGTTTAGTAGCATTCCCCCAATCAAGGTGTATATCAGAAGAAATAAGATACAAAGAAAAAAGGGAGAGGAAAGGGTATTTCTAACATTCATCGAGTTATGAACCCTTAAACCGGCCAAGATTACGAGCAAGATTAGAAACAGGGGAGGATATATGGAGAAAGCTTGAGATCCGTTTGTTTTCAGGGGATGATGCCTTAGAAAAAGAAAGTGCCAAGTGTATTGCTAACATTCCTCAAGTTATAAACCCTTAAACAAAATAACTTTTTCAACCGTAAATGCTGCAGTCTTACATCCACCCGGTAGGTAACTTCGGGCATGATTGAGCATACTCCCATAAAATAAAGAATACGTGAACAATAAATCCATTAGAATAAGAGAATCACAGTTCTATACTAGCTCCTATTCCAGATACAAAAATTGTGAACGTTTTGTTGTGAAACATCACTACTTTGAAATGAGTACCAAAAAAAGCATCTCTCTAAATGAGGTAATTTTATATCTTGGATGCATCAATATCAGCTTATTTTTACAAGGATAAAAACAATTTTCACGTAATATATGAATTATACAACACGGAGAAATGGAAGGAAAATGTATTATGATACTAGAAGTAGAGAATATGAAGTGCTGTTGGAACTAAAAGTTTACCTTGAAATGTAGGTTACTCTACTTTGCCCGATTTTATGTACGGTGTCTAGAGTAACATTGCCTGATGCCTGGCATCACAAAAATGACACTAGAAATTAGTTAAGAACATGAAGGCGAAATTATTTACTGAAGTCAACCTCAACCAATTCCAAGATATCCACACAATATCTGAAATTACCCAATGGCCCTAATTAACAATGATCACAATAATGTAAGAAAAGCTAAAGAGTCCAAAGGGAAAAGGGAATGCGCATTAGCAAGGAAGAAATAAACTCCACGAGTACCAAACTGATGACAACCAAAACCATTACAGTACTATCTTTCACTGCATGCATAATTTTCAGTGAAAAAATAGCCACTGCATAAAAATATGACCTCAAGACATAAGGGAAATTGTATTTTGAAATTGTATGATACACTCCACAAAACTGTGAGAAATTTCTTTCTAATAGTTGAATTTGTATTCTGAAATTGTATTTTGAAATCCATGCCATGAGCTCATGGTACTCTCTCTTCTTGACCACAATACATCACTGTTTTGTAACTTAGTCTAATTATAGTTTTTGTTAACCAATGAAGCAAATTATGATTTTCCTGCGTTACTACTTACTAGCTGTGTAATTGTAATGTATCCCCCTTTTATTCACCATCCAATCATACTGCTTTCTGGGACTATGGATAAAACAAAATTTAGCAGTGTGACAAGACTCCTAAACTTTTTTGAATCACAAAGATTTAACTCCCAATGGCAAGTAGTAAACAACCCAATATCCTCACAGATGATATATCTCTATGAAAATCCTGGAAGCTACAAACATTCCATAAATTGTAAGTAACCCAGATTCCAATTATATTGAAAACAAGTTCAAAAATATAAATTTTCCATCACAGAACACTCAAAACAAAATTACAAACCCTACACGTTAATGGGTAGTCACAGAAAGAGTGTACAAGTCAAAAGCAAAAAAAAAAAAATTATGAAAAGGAGAAAGATTGAAGAAGCACATGAAACTTGCCACGAAGTACTCTTTCAGAACATGTTAAAAGCAAAAATTCAAGAAACATACACAGCTATTGCATAACAAGCAAAAAATAAATAATCATAACAATAATATTACGCTTCTAAGTTGCATCTCATACATCTGTGAAGTTACATAAAATTTAATATAAAAAAATTAAAAAATAAAAAACCACCGTCAAACAAGAAACCAAACCTGATACACGCTCCAATCTATGAAGCCCTGCAGTGGTTCTTTGGTCGCGTTGAGGAGCTTAGTTCTCCGGTGAGAGGGAAGATAAGATGACCCACAGAGCTGTGTTATTGGGCGCCGGACGATGCAGTGAAAGGAGCCAAACAATTGGAGAGTGAAAGGAGGGAAATGTGAGCGGGAGAGGAAAAAAGGAGGAAAAGATCTATTGAAAACGGAGAACCACCCTTTCGCTCACACACCTCAGAATAATGATTTAACTTAAAGCACGGTGGTGTTTATGTTATGTTTATGTTATCTAAGATAGGAACGACAAGGAGTGGAAAACTAGGTTAACACCACCACGCGAATACGGTGAAATAAAACAGAACGGACAAAATCTCAAAACAAGGAAGATCCGAACGAGTCAAGTAAAGCGGAAATGCAGAAAGATGGGGGGGAATGTGAGCGGGAGAGGAAAAAATTGGAGGGACGACGAAATGAAATAAGAGTAGAAGTGAGAGCAAAAGGGAAAAGAGAAGGATTTTTTAACTTAACACTTATATCTTAAAACATAGAATGGAATCTAAAAACAAAAAAATTATACACAATACGTGAACAAAAAAAATATTAAATTAAAAAATATAATACATAGGATATAATAATAATAATAATAAAAAATTATAAGAACAAAGACTATAAAAAAGAATATATATATATATATATATATAGAAAATTAAATAATAAAAATTATCCTATTGAAAAAATTCACAATTATAGTGAAATGGAAAAATACTAATACACTTAAATAAAAACAAACAATCATAATATTCAGTAGCAGAAATCAAAGAAAATATCATTTCATCTTGTGGGTCTTACACTCACAATGGTTATAAGAAATCTTCAAACATCATTACTTTCCCTCGCAAATGACTATGAAATTTCTAAATTTAAAAATTTCGCACAAATTTTTTTGGTAAACATAGGATTGCCAAAATTTAAAATTATATAAGTGTGTATGAGGTTAATATTATTCATATTGTACAAGATAATTTGATCATGTATACTGATATGATAATATGGGGCCATATGAAGAGAAAATAGAAATTAAGAATATATTCATGTGTTTTCTATTTATATTTCCTCCTCACCATATAAAGCAGTGTTTTAAAACCACACTCAAGATTATATATGTGTGTGTGTGAGCTTCAATCGACAAACTGACCGTTAAATATGAAGTATAATGAAGTATTTCGGCACGATCCAGCAGTGAACTTAAGGAAAAAAAAAAGCATTCAATTAAAGTTTCTGAAATGACTCTCTCTCTATTTTCTCTTATAGTGATTGATTTTCACTCTCTTGTCTTCAAAATGCTATTCATGCACGTTCAAAAGGCTGCTGAACATCTTGAATTGTGAACCCTAGCTTTCTTTATTGAGCTGACTTGACTTATAATTAAGTGGTTAAAGCCCAACTACAAAGACTAATGCCCTTTTTGGTAGCATCGATCGGAAGCATGTGTCACTTTTCATGTAATTTGTACAGTGATGACGACGAGGGTGGTTGGAACAGGAATCTTTCAGACATTTTTTCCTGCTTCTCACTATTTAACAATTTTTACACACACCTTAAATATCAACAAAGTCTTATCTTTCCTATGACTAGCTAATATAGACACTACTGTCACTAGATGCACTCAATGTCTACCATAAAGGATGCGACGACATATTTAATGATTTTTTCTCATACGCATGATGCGGCGACCAAATTATGCCCTTGTCCCTTTTAAATTTGATTTATATATTATTTTTGAATTTTGTGAGGGAATATATTCCCTCACAATTTGCGAGGGAATTTGAGAGAGAATATATCCCCTCGCAATTTGCGAGGGAATTTGAGAGAGAATATATTCCCTCGCAATTTGCAAGGGAATATATTGCATCGCAATTTGCGAGGGAATATATTCCCTCACAATTTGCGAGGGAATTTGAGAGAAATATATTCCCTCGCAATTTGCGAGGGAATTCAGAGATAATATATTCCCTCGCAATTTGCGAGGGAATTTGTGAGGGAAATCGTGAAATTTCAGTTGCAATTTTCAGATCCTAAATTTTGCGAGGGAACTTCCGTCGCCAATTTTTTCCCTCGCTGTTTCCGTCACAGACTTACGATTC
>JAVKPL010011109.1:0-11575 GCA_032173675.1 Gastrolobium villosum | reverse complement strand
ACCATCCATCATGCATTTTCATTATATAATGCATCATTTCTACAAGTCTCAATATAATAGCCATTTTACACAACAATGGTCTATTTACAACACAAGTTTCCTAAGGCCTCAATATAACATAGGTGGCTATGGACAAATCCCATGCTCACTCAGAATATACATATAAACCAAGGCATGAATATGAATCAAATCCAAAGACTTAGAATATAATCATGAACACTACAAAAGCATGGAAATCTCGTCTGATACAATATGTTCATCATCAAAGTCTCAAAATACTATATAACATGATATGTGCATCAAATAGACTCCTCCAAAATGCCATGCTCTCCGTATGCACATCAATGTCCAACACCTCCACTAAGCGGGCCTCTTGCCCGAAGCTCCTCCATGCTCACTATGTCCTGAAATGATGTCCCCAACCGCGGGGTGAGATATACAAATATATCTCAGTAAACCAAGGGTACTAGAGGATCGCTCCACCCCATGGCTCACTCAATGTGAAAAAAAAATAACATTATGTAAATATGCATGGCATACAATATTATAACCAACTGGGGACAAATCCAAGAACATCCAGATTAGGATTCCGTTCAGGACCCCATCATATAACTCCCGGAATCTTCCTGGTGCCTCTCCCATGGATGAGACGACCCCATGGTAAAACCCAACTGGAACTCCTCATGAGCCCTATCCAGTGGAAGTCCCACGTTTGGATCATCCTGGTACCGCTCCCAGAGTCGGCCCCACGGCAACAACCTAACCGGAATCCCCAAAGGATATCTCTAGGGGAAGTCCAAACCAACACACATCTACTGGCCAGAAACCACAATTATCTCACACACAAATAAGCAATAATGCATGAAAACACATAATCACACAATGCCAAAAGCACAAAATCCAACCACAACCTTCCACTAGGTGTGGTGGAGCACACAAGGGACTAAACCCAAGTTCCAAAGGTTTACCTCAACTTCAAGAGTATTGTCCCAAAACGTACGCTCCGAGTTCAATCCTCCACTATCGTGTCCGTGTGAGGCAACCTATATTGATCAACAAGATTGACCATCAATCAAATGCAACAATTCATCCAATTTCAAGAATTCACACAATTTCACAATATAATTTAAACATAACCTCTAGGCCCAATTGCCAATAACCCTCAAATCCAATTTCCATAACTCTCTTGTCAATCAAACTAAATCACTACGTCATCATTCTATGCCTCAAAACATCAACCATTTATTATACAATATGGTTCACCCCATTTTTCCCTAAAATTCTCTATGGTTCAAAATCTTCATGGAAGTACACACCAAGTTTGCATTTCAATTTAACACTCATACACATCCTTTAATCCTATAACTAATTCATAGCAAAGGTCCATAATTCAATTCTCCGCTTTTACCACATACCATTTTCACAAAGTGTTGGAATCCAATCACAAAATTTCCTAAGTTACCAAACCATTTCACCAATAATTTTTATGAGTCTAATCACTATAACACATCATTCTAAGCTACTTTTATCTAATACACATTTTCAATTTGAGCCCTCTAACTATATCAATCCATATACACATGCTTTAGGTCACCAATTTCAAATCTACCAAATTAATTACCTACTAGTAGAGTTACTCACCAAGAATCAAGGCCAAGAGCTCCTACACACAATACCCAAGCAATAGCTTAAGGAAAAAACTCCAAGAACACCTATTTTCAACACATGGCCGCAGGTTTGGGGAGGATTTTCTCAAAATGTGGTGGGTTTCAAGGCTTAATACTACTACTACTAATGGCTTTAGAATGTGATTTGCATCAAGTTTCAAGCCAAAGATCACTTGATTTGGTGGAGAAATGATCAAGTTACAAGGAAAAGGAATTTGCACTCAAGCTTTGCCCATGGAAAAGGAGCTACGGGCCGGAGAAGAAAGAGAGGAGAGAGATCGAGAGAGTCGACTTTTCTAATGAAAAAGGGGTCACTTAGTCACTTAAATCCTTAGGTGGGTCCCATACGCGAATTAACTTTAATGAGTCACCTAATTTAAACCACAAATTCATAATCTACGTATTTTTCCCGTTCGTGTCATATTTTTTTCCTACAAATACTGATAAAATTTTCACTCTTATCGGTACAATTATACCACAGTATTTTATACCGAAAAATTCACTATTCATCAAAATTTCCAAAACTTGCCTATCCACTCAATTTTTCGTTCTGAATCTATTTCCGGCCTTATTTTTACCATTTGAGACCTTATACTCAATTTTTCATGCCTAGGGACACGTGTTTGGTAAATTACCATTTTACCCTTTTATGTATTTTGGCTCTAATTTTCGGATTTTTAAGAATTCCACCCTTTTAATCAACATTATCATATATAAATTTATATATAGAATATGAGGTGCTATATTCGCCGCACCTTTTAGGAATTTTGACCGCAAAATTTAAATCATACATGTCCGCTAACTCAGGGTAAACCCGGAGAATCTCATCCTCCCGCTCCCACGTAGCCTCCTTAGGTGTGCGGCCTTCCCACTGAATTTTCAAAATGGGAATAATTTTTCTTTTCAGCCTCTTTTCGCTGCGGTCCAGTATCTCAATTGGACCAATGAGAGTTTTCAAGTCTCCTGAATTTCAATATTATCCGGTATCACCACATATGATTCATCCGGAACATACCCCCGCAACCGCGACACATGGAAAACATCATGTAAATTGGACAATTGAGGGGGCAAGGCAAGCTGATAGGCCACCAATCCTACTCTTTTCATAATTTGATATGGCCCAATGAAACGAGGACTCAACTTCCTCACTCCCAATGCACGACCAACACCCGTGACCGGAGATAACCTCACAAATACATGGACACCTTCATCAAATTCCAGCGGTCTGTGCCTATTATCATAGTAACTTTTCTGCCGATTCTGTGCCTGTTTAAGCTTTTCTCTGATCATTTTAATCTGTACTGTAATCTCTTGGACAAAATCCGGACCAAATCTCTCTTTGTCACCTACCTTAATCCAATAAGTAGGAGTACGACATCTCCGTCCATACAATGCCTCATATGGTGCCATGCCCAGACTGGAGTGAAAACTGTTATTATATGAAAATTCCACCAATGGCAAATACCGGTCCCAAGCAGTACCTTGCTCCAATGTGCAAGCTCTCAGCATATCCTCAAGTGTCTGTATGGTCCTCTCAGTCTGACCATCAGTCTGCGGGTGATACGCAGTGCTCAGTCGGAGCTGAGTGCCAAAAGCCTGCTGTAAATCTCCCCAAAAGCGTGAAGTAAACCTCGAGTCCCGATCGCTCACAATACTAATCGGAATCCCATGGAGCTTTACAATCTCATTAATATACAACTTTACCAATCTCTCTGTGGTGAAATACACTCGCACGGGCAGAAAATATGTAGACTTCGTAAGTCTATCCACAATAACCCAAATCGAATCGTAACCAGTCTGGAGTCCGAGGCAACCAAACAACAAAGTCCATAGAGATGCTCTCCCATTTCCACTCTGGTATATCCAGTGGCTGAAGTAACCCTGCAGGTTTCTGATGCTCTATCTTTACTTTCTGACAAACCAAACACGTGACACATACTCAGCAACATCCTTTTTCATCCCAGGCCACCAGAATTTCTCTTTCAGATCTTGATACATTTTTGTGGCACCTGGGTGGATAGCATGCTGGCCCTTATGGGCCTCAATCATAACGTCCTCTGCAAGCTCTTTGGGTACAACAATCCTACCCTGGTATAACAGTAATCCTTGTTCATTAAAAGACATACCACTTTGACCCTTTAAATATTTCACACTCTCATTCTTAATCTGAGTTTCCTTTATCTTCTCATGTAGTTCATTCTCAATCTGGGCCAATTCATAAGAACACTTCCTACCTGCAAAGAAATTTGTTTTTTTTTTTAAATCCCAGAATTGCTCAATCACTTCATTATCCCACATCATTAACTGGGACACACTGACAGACTTTCTACTCAAGGCGTCTGCTACCACATTAGCTTTACCCGGATGATATTTCAGCTCGAAATCATAATCTTTTAAGAACTCCACCCATCTCCGCTGTCTCATGTTCAGTTTTTTCTGATCAAACAAATATTTCAAGCTCTTGTGATCACTGAATATAGCAAATTTCATCCCATAAAGGAAATGCCTCCAAATTTTCAAGGCAAACACAATAGCAGCAAGTTCCAAATCATGCGTCGGATAATTCTCTTCGTGCAGCTTCAACTGCCGAGACGCATAAGCAACCACATTTCCTTCCTGCATTAATACGCTCCCTAAACCTTTCTTGGAAGCATCAGGGTATAATACAAATTCACCCTCCGGATCGGGAAGAGTTAACACTGGAGCAGTAGTCAACTTCTTTTTAAGTGTCAAAAAAAAAAAATCTTCACATTCTTGGGTCCACACAAAAGAAGTATCCTTTCGTGTCAATCGGGTCAACGACAATACCATAGCGGAAAACCCCTGTATAAACCGGCGATAATAACTAGCAAGACCCAGAAAGCTCCTGATCTCAGTCACAGTCTTATGTCGTTCCCAATCACTTACCGCTTCAATTTTACTCGGATCCACCGCGACACCACTAGCAAAAATCACATGACCCAGAAATTGCTCCTCAGATAGCCAGAACTCACATTTAGATGACTTAGCATATAACTTCTTATCTTTCAACACCTGCAGCACAGTCCTCAGATGATATGTGTGCTCCACTTCACTCTTAGAGTAAATTAAAATGTCATCAATGAACAAAATTACAAACTGGTCCAAATACGGTTTAAAGATGCGATTCATATAATCCATGAACACCGCAGGGGCATTAGTAAGCCCAAAAGGAATCACTTGGTATTCAAAATGTCCATATCTGGATCGGAAAGCCGTTTTAGGTACATCCTCCGGTTTAATCCGAATCTGGTGGTATCCGGACCGGAGATCAATCTTAGAAAACACACAGGCACCTCTCAACTGATCCAACAAATCATCAATACGTGGAAATGGGTACTTGTTCTTAATCGTCACTTTATTCAACTGCCGGTAACCAGTACACAATCTCATGCTACCATCCTTCTTCTTCATAAATATTATCGGTGCTCCCCACGGAGACACACTTGGTCTGATAAAATTCTTTGCAGATAGATCTTCAATGTGCTTCTTCAACTCGGCCAACTCCAGCGGCGACATCTGGTATGGAGCCAAAGAAATAGGCCCCACACCTGACAATAGTTCAATCGAGAATTCAATCTCTCTCTCAGGTGGAAATTCCGGTATGTCATTAGGGAATACATCCACAAACTCATTAACACCGGAATCGTAGAAATCTCTTCCTCCCTATCACCAACCAATCCACCCAAGAGTACATAACCAAGATCACCAGCCTTCAAGGCTTTAACAGTTTGACAGACAGACAGATAAGGAGACGGACAAACAGACGGCCTCTCGTGAGATAGTAACAACCTCTTTCCGCAGCAATCAATCATTGCGCAGTTCCGAGACAACCAATCCATCCCCAAAATCAAATTGACAGAGGCCAGGGGTAAGATAATTAAATCAATTGTGTAACCCCTGCCTAAATAGGTAAACCCCACCTCCTCACAAATCCAAGATGATTCACTAACCTCTCTTGTAGCGGTAGTAATATGCATAGGGGGAACCATTCGTGTTACCTTAAAGTCCAACGCCTTAGCCACATACTCCGCCACAAAAGAATGTGTTGCTCCCGAATCAAATAATACAGTTAAATCAACATTAGAAATGAAAATTATAACTTTTACCAAGTTCGAAGCCTTTTCAGTATGCTGAGCATTTGTAGTATACACCCATCCAACTGTAGGGATAACAGCAGCAGTAGTAGTATTCGGTAAGGCCTGCAGATTCGCAGCCTGTCCAGTAGAAGACTGACAACTCTTAGCAAAATGGCCAGTATGACCACATCTAAAACAAGCCCCCTGGCCAGCACCACATACACCTATGTGGTACTTCTTGCATTTCCCACATTGTGGGGTATAATAGCTATCCACAACACCACCACTAGGGGCTCCACCCCTCTTGAATGACCAGGAGGCTGCCTTACTTGCAACCCTTACCCCGGTTATTGTTATTATTATTACCACCCTTGTAATTAGAACCAGATGGATTATTGTTCTTCCTCAACTCTTGCTCCTTAGCCGGATTAGACTTTGGATACCTACCATATACAGTCTCGACCCTTTTACACTGGGTCACTAAGTCAGCAAAATTTCTTACAACAGTGTTCGACATGCGCTTGGCAATCTTTTCATTCAGCCCTCTTTGGAATTTTGCAGATAAAAACTCAGGCGTAGGTAGAGTACCTTCATAATTGGCAAACTTGACCAACTCATTGAATTTAGCCAAGTAAGCATGCACCGACAATGAACCCTGCACCAGCTTATCCTGTTTAGCTTCTCTCACATCACGGAGAAAGTATTCTTCATGAAATAGGCCCTCAAACGTGGCCCAAGAGATCTCCTCACCCTGAATATCATAAGGGCGAGACACGTTGTCCCACCATTCATGGGTATCTCCCTCCAGCATATACACATAATACAATAACTTCTGAGGCTCTTGGCACCTCATCACCTGGAATATCTTATCCATTCCCCTCAGCCAAGTAGTAACCTCCTTCGGGTCCTTTGACTCCAGAAATACGGGTGGTTTGTGTTTCCTAAATGATATGAGCCTTCGCTCATCAGTAGCATTATCAATAACTTGCTCAACAGCCCAGTGCACTGAGCAACAGAAGAAGGATCAATAGAATGTTGCGGAACATATGTAGGGTCCATAGTATGGTGGCTAGCCTCACTAGTGTGGTGACTAGCCCCACTCTCCCCCTACAGAGGAGTAACGGACGACGTAGGTGTAGGAGACACAGTAGCCATATGTGGAGGAGAATCATCCCTCCTACGCCTAAATCTATCAGCCCTCATCTCAGTCATAAAGGATTGCATCATATCCTGGTTGTTTTTCATCAGGTTTTCAGTCATAGTTTTATTTGCAGTCGTTTCCTCCTGCAGAGCATTAAAGACTGTAGTAATCGGATCCGGTGCCAGAGGATCTGTACCCCGTGTCCCACAGCGACCATGAGCCCTCCTCATGATAGTTGTACATGTAACACAAAGGAATGAGCTGATCAGACTCACACTGAGGAATCACATATACATAAATCATAAAGAGTTCACAGATAGCTATGCAACACCAAATATAGTCATACACAATCACACTGCCTACCTTTTATCCTATACTTTAGAAATAGGGTTTTGTAAGAGTTATGTTGTAGGAAAGTGATTGTGTTATGTCATAGAGATTCGTTTTGCGTGCCAAAATTTTTTTATTTTGCTACGGGCCCCACAAAATATTGCGAGTATAGGAAAGTTTTTGTAGTCATGTTAAATGATAGATGATAAACTCTTAGAAATATTCTAGACTAGTTTCCATAACTAACTAATTCACTAACTTTCAGGCCCATGGCCCATCAATAGATAAGCACATGATTTATGTTTCTACATGCCATAGCTTGCTCAGATACTAATTCCAGGGATTAAAAGTAAAACGGAATAGGCAACAAATGAAAGAATGGAATGCAGAAGTTTATTCCACATATAGGAAACCGACACGAATCTTGAGACAACCTCACCCTAAAAGCTAGCACATGAGATAAGAGAGCCCAAAATCCATATAAATCCCACACCAGACCCTTATGTTTCCGATGTGGGACTCCAAATCCTATACCTTGCGCTAGTCTTTTACTAACCATAAGCGAACACTACAATTCCAGCGTCACCACCCGCACCACTCGATTGCGACTAGGAGACATAGTGGAAGGCTCTGATACCAATTGATACGAACCTTGGGAAAACCTCACCCTAAAAGCTAGCTCATGAGGTAAGAGAGCTCAAAGTCCATATAAATCCCACACTAAACCCTTATGTTTCTGATGTGGGAAACCAAGTCCCATACCGTGGAGTAGGACATAATTGTTGGTTATTCCTAAAACAATAATAGCGTGAGACCAAAATCCTATAAAACATTCAAATACTACAAAGTTATATCTCAAACTCAAATCACACTTTACACCCACATACACTGTTAAGAGTAATTCTAGAGTGGGCAGAATTGTAAGGAATGACAGAGGATAAGAGAGAGAGAGAGAGAGGGGGGGGGGGAGGAGGAATGATCGGAAGGGAGTAATTTCATCAATGTTTATTCCATACAACAATTATGGCCTTTATAACAAGGATTTGAAATGCTAAAATGGTAAAGGCAATATAATGCTAACTGCTAAGTGATACTATTCAAGACTAATTGATACCAGTCTAATCCTTTATTAACGGAACCTAGTAAAAGCTAATGACGATGTGATTATAATCTCCCCAAGTCACTTTTGGGAATGTTTATGCGCCTGGAGTAAACGCGAAGACCTTGGTACATAACACCCGCACAACACAAAACACAAAACACAAAACCAATGATGACTTCACTCATCTTAATCAGACACTGCTAGTCGGATTCAGAATAGTCCAAGCCATTTTTTTGAGGGGAAAGGGGAAGCGGTAGGGGGAAGATGCTCTGATTTCCCTCTATATGACTCCCTGCATTCTCATAGGTGCATGGCTGTAAACTCCCGTCTACCTTTTTCTTTTATTTGAAAAAAAAAAAGAAAAAAAAAAAGAAAAAGAAGAAGGTATTTGTTCTTGAACATTTCGCTGTATTTTGGCTTTTAGGTCAATGATGATGTGGTAACATATTCCTTCAGCAACAGACTCAGATAACAAACATAGAAGGAGTGTTAAACGCTCAGACCTAAACATCTAGATATAAATTTGAAGAAAATTGTAATGGTATACAATTTGATACACCATTCTTGCCCTCAACTTTTAGGGTGTCTCTTTCACACTTATTTTTTGTGACAGTTTAAGGGTGAAAAAATAAAATTGAATAAGATCAGACCCAAAACATTTAACTTTTAAAAAAACATACTACAGCTATTTCATATGTTCATAACAAATAGAACATCCATCTGTTATCCACATTTACCAAAATATTCCCTTCTTTTTCTTTTACATTTTTTTAACACCTTTCATTTATATTCAGATAAATTCACAAATAGTGTTACAACTTCAAGGTTATCAATATGGAAGCAGAAATAAGTACCGGGCCGCAGTGTGAATGTAATGAAGAAAAGATCCTTGCCTACTCAGTAACACAACAAAAGTTCAGGACATGGTTCAAGGCATAGCATCTTATTAACTCATGTTAAAGATTAACTATAGTTGAAGTTTCTCCATATATCATAGCAGCTTATACCCAGATTCTCAAAGAAGCTGAACCCAATTCTTGCCTCTACTGCTAGGAATGTTTACTCTTCATATTCAACTTCACCGTTGAATTCTGAAGAAGTAAACTTTAAGAGAAACACATTAGTTCAAAAAAACCAATTTGGTTTTTTTTTTTCTCTACTTCATGATATGATTACAACAGCTAATCTCTGTCATATTCATATACATCACACATGAAAACATGTAACCACAAAGATCAAATTGATTCCAATTTCATTTTTCTATAGATCCATCAAATGCTTTTGCTGATTCTTCTATATCTTCATGCCAAAGCTTTAAATATCTTGTGCTGAAGTTCAGGAGATGCAGAAATAAGCTCTGTATCTTAATTGCAAACTTCTAGTGTATAGGAGCTGAATGCTCTTGGTGTCTAATACTTGAAAGAAAAAATTGTTCATGACACGAATCTAGTCCTATCATTGAGCAATTACTGGGGGCAATCATTTTTACTTTGGCAATAGTAAATGTGAAAAAAATAAAGAGAACAATAAATTGCCTACGGGAAGCTATCTAACCTAATTCCATTGTAGGCTTGGAAATAATTGTAGAATTTGTAGTGTAAAACATGGGGTTGGAAGGAGTGGTGGAAAGCTTGATCTTTATTTGGGTAATTAGGTCAGTCTACACAAGAATCAACAAATAGAAGAATCACATCAAAGGTTATGCTATTCTGTATTCAAAATGACATGATAAAGAAATCAAGTTCATAGTTAACTTGAAAGGTCAGAGGTAATGTGCTCAACAGCTTATACAAAGTAACTTTCACAAGCACAAAGGGTCATGCTAAATTCATTTGATTATCACAGAAAATTGCAAACATTTGAAAATCTGCATTAAATTGAGCTTATCAGGTCTAGCCATGCATACCTTTCCTCTTACAAAAACTCACCTCTTCTCTTCCATGATTGGATTACCTATGGATCAGGTATCAGATCCGCACCCATCAACATTTTTCTGCAGAAACCCAAAGTAAAATCCAATGGCCTTACAGTGATTGAAACTACAAGCAACCTACACTACACATCTACCAGTTCATGCTCAATAAAAGAATTTATTTCTTATGCACATGGATATGATTACAAGTAGTTCATCAGATAGACTAGTGATTGATACATATGTTTTCCATTCCAGTGGTTCAACTTTCAATTCAAGTAAAATCTACAAAGATTTACATAGAGAACAACAGAACTGGAAAAGAAAGAACAACTTAAAAACCGAGAATTTATATATAGCAATTCAATGTTGCTGATGTGCAGAGTACTGAAATATAAGATTCTACATATCAGTTGAAAATTGCATTAACACAGTTCACAATTGTGCTACTCACATAAAATTTAATCAACACCATGTTATTACCAAACCCCAATTATGAACTCCACAACTGCAAACAAAACAGAATCAGTGAATTCCTCATGGCAAAGCATTGAGCCTCCCTTCGAAGACAAATCCCCTGTGGAGTCCTTCGCCATTGCCGGGAATGTTTTCGATCCAGCGCCACTCCGCTCCTCCTTTCGCAGCGGCACATCGGTCCCACAGCGCCAATTTCCCGATCCTCTTTGCAGAGAAGCAAACCCTATCGCCGGCGCCGAACACCTTGAACTTACTAGACTCCTGGAAGCACCGGAACATCTCCGGCGGCATCCTCCCGGCCTCGTCCCACTCCATCGAGCCAAGATCGAGCCTCAGGATCAGGATCGTCGAGCACGGTGAGTTCACCGAGAACGACGACTTCAAACCGCCGATCATCAGAATCCGATCGCCGGAGCCGCGGACAAGCCGCGGCCGTTTCATGATGTCGAAGACATCTCCCCACTCTTGCCGCTCGAGCCGCGACCATGATTGTGCCGTCGCAGCAGGTGGCGGCGCAGCCAGGTTACAAGAGAAGAGCTTCCACTGGCTCCGCCACTGCGAGCCAACATCGCAGAGGGCGAAAGCGGAGTCGCCGACGAGGACAGGGCTGCGTGGCTTGGAGGGAAGGTTGGAGGAGAATTTGAGCCAGCAGTGGTTACCGGCGCCGGAGAAGTAGAGTGCGGCGAGTTCGGTGAGTACCATGACTCGGTTTGCCGAGTCAAGCTAGTTGCGCAACCGTGGCGTGACCAGGCGGAGCCGAGGTGGGGGAGGACTCAGAATGGCGAGTTAAGGGGTTACAGGCGAGGAGTGATTTGGTGATTGGCGAGTTGAGCGAGTTGGGTGAGTTGG